>OZ024903.1:50032105-50249028 GCA_964017125.1 Flabesymbios commensalis
ACTGATTTCAGGTAGTAGCCCAAAGGGCCACTAACTTCAGATAATTACTGGCCCTTAGCCTTGCTTTCTAGTCCTTAGTGTACACTGTATCGAAGGGGTGTGATTTTTTCATTGACCCTCAGGGCCAGTATCTCAGGTAATTTACTGGCCCTTAGTGATTTTTACTGGCCTCGGGCCAACGGGCCAGTGTTAGTGTCGATCCCTGTAACAAGTTGGTACATTTTAGTTAGCATGTTGCTATTGGTACAATATTCTCTATCAGGGTGTTATATCACTTTATAAGCTTCTAAATATAAAAAATGTCAAAATTCATTTTTTTTACAAGAGCGAGTCCTTCTGCCACAATGGAAATCTGTCAACATAACTTTTGAAGTGAAATTAATGAGGTTTTAGGCCATTTGTGCACATGTATGTAGGCTAAACTGGGCCAGGAGAACCTCCTGAGGATGGTGAGTTGACTAAGCCCTCCAGACACAGAATTCGAAATTCGGGTCCTGGCGGTCTGAGGCCAATACAATACCTCAAGGCTCCCCACAATATTGAATATTTATGCGTGAGCGGGGAAGAAACATGTTTTTCTTTAAAACTTGAATGCCAGAGCTGGGTTCGAACCCGCGATCTCCGACTTTCCAAGCAGGCGGCTTTGACCACAGCACCAGGGCCCCCGCCCTACTTTTCGAAATAATTACCAAAACAACAATTCCTGATAAATCGATTTGTTTGTTTTCTAATACCACAAAGACGACCATACCATTACAAATATAAGTGCAAAAAATAAATATTAGATAATGCCCCTCCCCCCCCCCGAAAAAAAACATGTGAAAAAATCACCTATCACCATGTCGTGATGTACAATCAGTCTTTTTTTTTTAACTTGATTCTTCCCAAAAGTTAATCGATCATATGGAATACCCAGAGAATCACTAGGTCTACGTCAAATTTGAATGTGATCCAACTTACGATTCATAAGATGAAAGTGTTTACAAGCTTTTTTGGTGGCCCTCTTAGAAAATACCTTTTTATAACTCAGTGCCAGAAAAAAATCTACGGGAGGAATTTTTCTAGTCACATATGCTGTGGACAATAAACAATCAGTTAACGTTTTAGTGAGAGCTATATTGTTTAGCGCGAGCTACGAACCCAATGCAACTTGTTTCAAACGTGCAGATAATTTGTATTCAGTTTGTAGCACTCAACACAGCAACACCTCAAATGAAATTTCAAACAGGCATGGTTTCCGGTTTAATTAAGTTTTCAGATATACAACTATAACTTTGACTATACTTCAGGACCATTCACTTCAAATTAGTCATGTTAGACCGACAATAAAAGAGAAAATTACCATTTTTGTCAGAGACCTCAAAATATACGCCTTCATCTCATTTTTCGCTAGATTTGTCCTCAAGTTGGAACTTATCCGAGCTATAATTTCTAACATAAATGATATATTCAGATGTCACACAACATTACAAATGTTCACTTAGATCCATTCTAAATAACAGCTCAGTTTGACAGCTAAAATTATTATGTATCCGCCCTGCTGGTTAATATTGTCAATGTGTATTATTCCGGATAGGAATATGAAAATAGAGGGTAAAAGACTACTTTACACATGTTAAGTGTGTACTAGGATTTCAGGGGCGGATCCAGAATTTCGAAAAAAGGGGGGGGGGTCCGATGGGAATTCGGTTGCTCACCCGCCAGAAATATGAATTTAGATTTAAAAAAAAAGATTTCAAAGTCTTCCCATCAAATAAATCAGGTATTTTATACATCATCCGAGCGTTTTTTTAATGTCAAATACCAATGTTTTGGCAGTTTAAAGGTATGTGTGGGTAATTTTATTTCTAAGAAGACCCCCCCCCCCTCTGGATCTGCTAATGGATTTACACTTTATTTAATATTAACGCTCAAGCTATCAATAATCATGCAAGGTCTCCAAGATAGTGATTAAAATTAAAACAAAATGGCTGGCAATCTGCCATTTTGGATTTTATATTTGCAAAAATTGTCCTCTGTTGTCCTTGTGTAATACCGGTCACTTATGTGTCATGGCTTATCATTGTGTGAGATCTTATAGTCTATGGAATAAGTCAATGTGGTGTGCACTTTGTGAAGAAATCATGAAATTTGGCACAGATGACCTCTAATATACCCTTTTCGAATTCTGATATATGGCAGTGGAATTTGACTTCGTTTTGACTTTCTAATTTGCATATTTCCACAAGGTGAAAACAGTAAAAATCGAGATAGAGACCTACAAATAGACTCAAATTAAAGGTAATAATAAGCTGATTTTAATTTTTAAAAAATATTATCGACTTGTCTTAACATAATTTGCATATTTCAAAATGGCCGCCAATCGCCGTGAAGCAGAAAAAACGTTAAAACTGTAGCCGAGACCTGTAAATAGGCTGAAATGGAATGGCTGCCATATGTGCAAGGTCAAACAATGAATTGATAAAATTTCAACAGAATATAATCATTCATGATTTGGGTGTCTACCAAAGGGTTTTCGGGGATGCCTGCAATATAGTGGTAGCGGTCAAAAAGTAATTTTGAACATTACATTCCGGGTAAAGTCCAAGATGGCCGCCATTTGTACAAGGTTAAGGAATAAATTGATATATATTTTCAACACAGCATATTCATGATTTTGGTGTCTACCGTAGAGTTTTTATGTATGCCTGAGATAGTAGTGTGGCCAGAAAGTACATTAGACATTGCATTATTGATAATATCAAATATGGCCGCTATCTATTCAAGGTCAAACAATAACTTGATATCATATTCCACAGAATAAAAGCAAATTCACGATTTTGGTGTCTACCGTAGGGTTTTCGGGTAAGCTTTTTAGTCTTAGTGCATCTTCGACGCCCTTTAACACCTTTTGCTGCCATTTAACGCTGCTCTGTCGTTCTTTACGTTTCTACATCGCCCTTTAATGCCTTCCTATTGCTCATTAATGTCTCTACATCGCCTATTAACGCCTTAAGATTGACCTTTAATGCCTGTCCATTGCCCTTGAACGCCTCTCCGCCGCCCTTTAGCGCGTCTTCATTGCCCTTTAGCACCTGGTTTATCACCCTTTAACGCATTTCCATTGCTCCTTAACGCTCCCTTTAAAGCCTCACGGTCACTATTTAACGCCTCCCCATTGCCCTTTAATGCCTCCCTGTTGCTTTTTAACGCAGCACTCATAACATTTTATGGACTCTTCATCATCATTTAACGACCTTCAACACATCCCCATCGCCCTTTGATGCCTTCACATGGCCATGTAATGCCTCAATATTGGCCTTGAAGCTTCCTCGTCACCCTGTTATGCCTGCCTATCATACTCTAATCCATCCCCGTCACCTTTTAAAATAACCGGTCGCACATGAATGCCTTTCCGTCGCCCTTCAGCATCTCTCCATCGCATTCTAGCGCATCTTCGTCTCCCCTTAGTGCCTCGTCGCCGCAATTTAAAGTATTGTCGTCGCTCTTTGACACCTCTCTGCCACCCTTCAGCACATCTTCGTCGCCCTTTAACGCCTCCCCATTGCCTATTAACACCTCTCCATCGATATTTAACGTGTTCCCATCAACCTTTAACCTCTTTTTGTGGACCTTAAATGCATCTTTATCACCAAATAACGCCTGTTCGTCCCCCGCTTATCCCATAGCAGTCTAACAAGAGATCAGACCTAACATTTATGACGCTGCCGATCGTAGCTCGAACCTGGCAATAATGCTTTTACCATTTACCAGGCCACCTCACTTGCCTAACAATAAAGATGGCATGAGAAACGTAAAGCACATGAGGGTGATTTATCCTCGTCACAACCGTTTCTGAACTAAACAATAGAACTCAAGGCTCGTATGAATATAAGGCTCGGGGTATTTCCCAGGATGAGGTTGGAAACTCAATTTAGTTGACCGGAAACTATGAAATCTTGTATACGTCACAGGACATATAGAAAGGTTCCTAAATCCCATGGTAGTAACTTATTTATCCTATTAATGTGTGTGTAGGCCTATTGAATGCTTGTACGAACTGTCTTTGATTAATTTTGATATATTCTATGTGAATTGACATAATTCTCTACTCCTAAATTCTGTGGATCCCAAAATATCATTTAAAAAAAAAAAATCTGAAAATTTGATATTTGAATTAGCATATTTAAAATAGCTCCCAGTTACTATAGCAACATCACATTGACCAATAAAATATGGTGTAGTTGAGATTAGAAGAGTTGAGATTAGAAGACTACACAGAAGTCCAACGTCTACACGACCAGACTGCTATGAGTTAACGATTTCCTATTGCTCTTTAACTCCTCTCCATTGCCCTTTATTGCCTTCTTATCATCTTTTTTTGCACCCCCGTCGAGCTTTAACAATTTTCCATCGTCCTTTAACGTTTCCCTGTAGCCCTTTTCTGCATCTTCGTCACCTTTTGACATATCGCCGCAATTCAAAGGTTTTCAATCGCACTTTAATGCCTCTCCGTCGCCCTTTAAAGCCTCTTCTTCACCCCCCAGTGCCTGATCATTGCCCCTTAACACCTCTCCGACACCTTTTAACGCCTCCCTTTAGACCTTTAACGCGTTTTTGTCGCCCTTTAACGCTGAAACCTTTTCTTCGCCCTTTGATGCCTGTTTATTGCCTCCTTGTCGCTATTTACCATATATTCATTGCCTTCTAATGCCTCTTCGTCGCAATGTAAATATTTTTAGTTGATCTTTAATGCCTTTTTATCGCCATTTAACTCGTCGTCTTCGCCCTTTAGCGCCTCCACAGTGCTCTTTAACACCTCTCTGTTGCTTTTTAACGCCTCGTCCTCAACCTTCAATGCCTTTCCATCGCCCTGTGATGCCTCTCCGTCGTCATTAAGGTACATCTGTTTTGTACACAAAATACGCAGCAAATTTTTTTTTTTTTTAAACAAGGAGTTATATGTCCCACAAAGCTGTGTTTAGGTCTTATAAGTATGTTTGAGACAAACTATATTTATTGTTATGTGTTATTTTATGATATGTTGCATTTTGAGTAGGCCCCTATAAAATTAATATGACATGAGCTACCAGCGTGCTAATGTCAGCTCTTTGGGTTTGGGCAATGTGACCTAAGCTGCTGGATGGTAACAGTTACCTTTCAAAGAAAGTAATGAATATACATTTATTGTTGGACCTTGGCAATTTGGACTTTTCCCCACAATGTAATGTCTATAGATAGTATTTTCTGGTCACACCATTATGTCGTACATGCCCGAAAACTCTATGGTAGACGCCAAAATCATGAATTTGCTTCTATTCTGTCCAAAATTATATCAATTAATTGTTTGCTCTTGCACAAATGAGGGCCATCTTGTATTTTCCGCCATTTAAGAAACATTAAATGGCAAACACATTTTTCTGAAACCCATTATTTGAAGAATATATGTACGCAATCTTATGTTTCTATCACAAATTAACATGTTATGGTTTTGGTTATTAATGTATGTTTACGCCGTGTGTATTAAAAAGTTTGATCATGTACGGAGAATTGGCTTCTGCTCCAATAAAGGCTGCAGTTATAGTTTCTGGTATCACTTTCTTGTTGTCTAGACATTTATTTCGTGTCATCCATAAATGCCTATTCTGTGTGGTGGTATACTTCAAGCAGGTTTTCAATATTTGTTTCAACATTTCCTATGCCCACATGGTGATTGTTCATGGTGCTTAAGTTTATTAGCAGATTGTGAAGGACGGTCCTGACGTGATATCTCAAACTCTTTCATCTATCTAGATCTCTCATTACAGATAACACACGATTCCCTGGTAATAATTAAAATAACTCATACTTTTAGACATATATATTTTATTCTAATTAAGCTTAGACTAAAAACGTTAGACCAACCTGAATACATTGCAAATTTACCCGCTGCTAACGTTAAAACATCTATGTTTACTATAGGCCATATACTTGGCCCCAATTGTCTAGTACTTATACTAGTAGGCCTTGTCTATTGTCGACAAGGTCTAAGATTCACCCGAACACTTCTCTTTATACTATATGTATTTATCTATTCGCCATACACAGTAGGTCTAATAGTAACAGAAACACATATGAAAACTGATTAAACAGGCCTCTTTAATATACCATGGCCATATTTTTATTTAATATTCTGGATATCAATTTTGGCGTTTTCACTGCTTCCCCAGCGATTGGCAGCCATTTTGGAAATATGCAAATTAGGCTGATAAATTTATATGTAGCAATACTATTTTTTCGAAATTAAAATCAGCTCAATATTACCTTTAATTTGAGCCTATTTGCAAGTCTTTATCTCGATTTTGGCATTTTTACTGTTTTCACATGGATATTGGCGGCCATTCTGGAAATATGCAAATTAAGATAGGAAAATGAGAAATAACAAAAACATTTTTTTTTAAATTTGTAATCTGCTTGGTATTACCTTCAATTTGAGCCTATTTGCAGGTCGCTATCTCGATTTTGAAATTTTCACTCGCATTAGAAAGTCAAAACGAGGTCAAAAGTGACTGCCCTATATCAGAAATCAAAAAGGGTATTTGAGAGGTCATCTATCACAAATTTCAGGATTTCTTCACAAAGTGCACACGGGGGTCCATATGAAAGACTTATTCCATAGACTATTACATTGTTTTATATTCATGGTCCAGCTATTTTGCATTGTTTTTGAGTTAGGAGCTACGTAAATATTACAAAATTACTCAAAATCAAAATAGCCGCTAAACGGTAATTTTGAAATTGTTTGCTCCAAAAAGATTATGAGGTCATGGGCTAAACATAGCTGAGCATATTTGCCAAATCAAAAGAAGAACTGATGAAAACTTTTTCTTGAAACACGCTAGGCAGCATTTCTTTGTTAATGGGCGTAGTAATTAAAAGGAGGATGATATGGGGATCAAATTGTCATCCTAAAAAATCCCCAGTTGTAGGCATATGTGATGGCTGTGTGAAGTATGAGGAAGCAGAATTTGATAGATTAGAAGCTATTTTGAAAACAAATAAATGCAAGCAAGCAGCCCGCCTCTGGCTGCTTAATAATACTCGCCATCGGTGAGTAATTTGTATACAAAACTCAATTTCTTAGAAAAAACAATACTCTAACCACTACTGTGAAGTAACAGTGGGGATACGTAAATAACCCTACAATATATATACCGTATCCCCGCGCATAAACGTGCATGCACTTGAAATTGGTATGTTTTGGAGATGTTTTAAAATTGTTTTATGATCGAATATAAGTACATGCACCTGTATTCTTAAACTAAGTGCACCCCTCTAAATAGGAATTATGTCACAAAATTTGACAACTTAAACGACAAGGAAAATAAATCAAGCCACATTTTATGACAATCACCCTCTATAACACCCGTCCCTATTTAGCCGATTATTGTTACGAAGCCATAGTAGGCATACTTGAAATCAACTTGGCACTCATCTAAACAGATTCTTGTGGATTATTAACCCGTGAATGAATAATTATTCTAGAGTGGGCGACATCAACTCACAAGGGTGGAAGAGTCAAGTACGGGAGCGTCATTCGGTGGGAACGGTATGTTTTTATAACAATGATCACGTCTTGAGCCCTCCCTGACGGAGATGTGGCCGCGACTGTTGACGATAGCTGTGACGTTGCAAACGTGCAGTAGGCTACGTGGAATGATGGCTGCTGGTTGAGACAGTGAGGTTTTTTGCGCCTGGCAACTAGACTTATATAAAAATGCAAATATTTTCGAAAGCTGTTTTCTTGAAAAGGGCTTATATAATGCACATCAGATGCTAAGATGATGAACTAATAAGGTTATACGTACTATAACTGTCGTTACAAAATAAATAAGTTTATAAATTTGTATATTTTATCGAAATATTATTTATCAACGTCATTTCATTTTCGAATATAAGTACATGCTTTTTTCTTAAAATATTTTTTTGTATTCGAAAAAAAGTGCATCTTCAAATAAGAGAGCACACACGTTTATGCGCGGGGATACGATATATATAAATTTATGAATAACAAATTCAAACAACCATATAATTTTCGCGCATAAATGAACACTAACCTTTAGTTATATCTTTAGCTGTCCCCTGATCTAATTCAGATTTAGTTTGTCCTTCTTTGGTGTCTACTAACGATGTGTTAGTCTGTGTGAGTGGTATTGTTGATATGGATATGTCATCTGTCACCGTGGTATACTTGGCGGTAACATTAGGCGTATTTACCTCGGGAAGTGGAGAACTTGGAGTCTCTATCATGCCAACTGTAGTTAAACTTGAAACGTCTTCTAATATATGTTTATTGATTACGCCATCATTATATTCTATACCAAACGTCACATCTGGAAACCTATCTGTGACTCTATGTGGTTCTCCGGGTGACTTGTCTACAGGTGCAGGCTCATGTATCTCTGCTACCGTATGTGAAACCTCTTGTTTCTTAGCACATCCTGACATATCTACAGACGAAGTTATAGGTGAATTTGATACCCGGTGTGTTACAAGTGGATTCTCACACCTTGACATGTCGACATGTGCAGATGAATTCTGGTTCGTAAGCATTTGATTGTCATCACACGCTGACATGTCTATAGATACAGGTCTAACCGCTTTCGTGTGTGTAATCTTTTGTTTCTCATCACAAGTTGACATGTCTGTATGCGTAGGTGTAGCTGCGTTCATGTTCATACCTTTCCGTTTTACATCACAAGTTGACATATCTATAGGCTGGGGTGTATCAGCTATCATATGTGTAACCTCATGTTTTACATCACAAGGTGACATGTCAATAGGCGGAGGTGTAAATACTATAATGTTTGTAACCTCTTGTTTCTCATCACCAGCTGACATGTCCATAGGCGGAGGTGTAACTAATTTAATGTTTGTAACCTCTTGTTTCTCATCACCAGCTGACATGTCAATAGGCGGTGGTGTAACTAATTTAATGTTTGTAACCTCTTGTTTCTCATCACCAGCTGACATGTCCATAGGCGGAGGTGTAAATACTATAATGTTTGTAACCTCTTGTTTCTCATCACCAGCTGACATGTCAATAGGCGGAGGTGTAATTAATTTGATGTTTGTAACCCCTTGTTTCTCATCACCAGCTGACATGTCAATAGGCGGAGGTGTAACTAATTTAATGTTTGTAACCTCTTGTTTCTCATCACCAGCTGACATGTCTATAGGTGGAGGTGTAACTACTTTTATGTTTGTACCTTTTTGTTTATCATCACCAGCTGACATGTCTGTGTGCAGAGGTGTGCCTGTAACACCATATTTATCATTACAAGCTGACATATCTAGAGGCAAAAAGGTTATCATGTTCATAACCTCTTTTTTTTCATCACACTTACTAGATGTACACATAGGCGACGAAAAAGTTTCAGTGGACTGGTTTCGTTTCTCTGTAACACTTATGATCGCCGTTGTGTCCAGAGATGTGCTTGTCGTATTAGTGGGAGCTGTTTTTAGTGACATCATTTTAAGCGTATCTGATGATATGCTTGTTGATATATCCACTGTTCTATTGTTTAACCTGTTGTCATCACCTGTTCTTGTTGTCATATTTGAAGGTGATGTGTCAAGGCTTGTGTCTGTTGGCAAGTTTATATTAGTACCTGTTATCGTAGTTGGAGCTGATGTTTCCACGCTAGTGTCTTTTGACAAGCAAAGTACATCAGTACCTGTTACCATATCTACAGTTGATGTTTCCACGCTTGTGTCTGTTGGTAAGTTTACATCAGTACCTGTTACCATATCTACAGTTGATGTTTCCACGCTTGTGTCTGTTGGTAAGTTTACATCAGTACCTGTTACCATATTTACAGTTGATGTTTCCACGCTTGCGTCTGTTGGAAAGTTTACATCAGTACCTTTTACCATATCTACAGATGATGTTTCCACGCTTGTGTCTGTTGGCAAATTTACATCAGTACCTGTTAACATATTTACAGTTGATGTTTCCACGCTTGTGTCTGTTGGCAAATTTACATCAGTACATGTTAACATATTTACAGTTGATGTTTCCACGCTTGTGTCTGTTGGTAAGTTTACATTGGTACAAGTCCTTAATTTTAAAACGGATGATTCCGTGATTGCTCTTGTCGACAATGATAGATCAGTGCATGTTGTATTTTTTCTAGTAGATGTGTTTCCACCTTGGTCTTCTGACATATAGACATCTGTATTTTCTGATGCATTTACGGCTATGTCTGTCGATAAATGTATTGAATCTGGGTATTTTATCATATTTACATTTATTTGGGATGTTGTTTCTGATAGAAGGCATCCGGTGTTATCTGTTACTGTATCTAGAGTTGCTGTTGTTGTTACATTTGGAGTGAAGATCTCAGAATTAGTAAAATCATGAAATGATTCGTTTTCGGGTATTGCTGTTGATAAAACATCGCATGTATTTGTTTTTGCCATAAGCGTTAAAGGTTGATGTGGTACATTTGCCAACATATTTGTAGCGCGATTTACCGTTCTATCTTCTGTTAGGTGAACTGTTTCTTCGGTCAGCATATCTTTCTTCAAGTTGTCAAGACTAATGGTTGGTTCATCCATCATACTTTCACTTCCAGAATCGAGATATTCCGAGTTTATTTCCGTTACTTTTGGTGATTTTGTTCTGCTTTGCGTCCCATAACGTAACCTCCCCGAATCATTTTCTTTTAGTAAATGTCTCTTTTTCTGCATTATGAGCTTAGCACAATGGTGCCAACTGACAGAGAACAACAAACTAGAAGAAACACATGACTTTTCTTTACCATTCCATTTTAACGCTAATTTTCTCCTAGCCTTTGACAACTTCTTTTTGGAAATTTTAGTGCTGCGTAACGTCTTCGGGACAGACTCATCATTATTGTCAGCTTGAGTTATAATATCTTTGTTTATAGTATCACAGTAATTTGGTATTTTTCTCTTTATAGAAAAATCCAGCACCTCGTTATCTGGAGAATGTCCATTATCACCGACAGTCACTGAAAATTTCCTTTTGTTAAGCGTAGGAACACTCAATGCAGTTCCCCGTTGAGCCGTGCATGTGTGATAGTTAACAGAGGTTTTATGATGTGATAAATCAATAGGTGTCACTTTATTTTCATTTTGATGTGAAGTAGCCGTATTACAATTATTGTTCAATATGTCCACACAAACTGACGAAAAGGGCAAATGAGCTGATTGCGTAACAGAGACATTTTTGAGATCTTCACCAGAATGACTATTTTCACGGTGACAGTCGTTTTCAGGGGTGATTACTGATGTATCATGTGGATGAATATCATGAACTACACCCCTTGCTACAGGCGGTGTATGTAAACTTGTATTCATAGCGCTGCAACTTGCTCCTGGGGAATCATCAAACTTTGTCTCTTTATTTTTGGTGCTATCCATATGCACTAACGTATTGCTAGCGATGTTATTATCGTCAGCGGTTAAAACAATGTTTTTCTCATTTCTTGTTTTTCGACAATCAATATTTTTTGAGGTGATTGCACCTGGTTGTTGATTTCGGATATCGAGCATGCTTTTTCCGTCATCCATGGCGATGAAGGTAGTGCTGTCTACTGCGATAAGTTTTCAGCAGCAACACATGGCTTTGAGTAACACACGGTTGTAGCTGATGAAGCCGTTAGAGGGAGATTTTGTTCGGCTGTAGATGCTGACATTGTCGCCCGCCCCTCTGGTAATGTCAGATCTTGTTGATTGGTCGCGCTGTATTTTAACACATATCAAAAGGCATCACTGGCTGTCCGCCGCACCATTTAAATGGGAGTGGACAGTTGAATTGCAAGCAGTGACCGTTCTGCAGGACTATGTATACACATGGCCTGCATGCACGCCCTTCCCTCAGCTCAGCAAAAACATAGCAATGATCAAGACCACAGAGAAGACAACAGCTGCCTATGCCAATGACGCGTATGCATGCATAGTGATGTCTGGCTGTTGCCCGTCTAGACATAAATACCATAGACAGATAAATTGCGTTCTAAAGCATGTTAACTGGTTAACCCACACTGTTCTTACCTAACCGATCGACAATATAATGCCAGTTACAGGTGATCGATAAAACAGCTTCATTTGCAGTTTTTCTTACTTTGGTATTATATCTCAGCTGCTGCTGACAGCGTATTTTACCTGGTGGCGAGTAATATAATTGAATTCCCCCAGTTTTTTTTATTGCACAGGCAGGCAGTCAGTGATGTTCACATTAAGATATTGACCAAGCAGTCGACTGTCACGATCATATTCGCCCCATTAGCGTTATTGTGCGAAACGCTACATCTCAAGATCATATTTTTAAGGTAATCCGAGCGTGATCTTTTTGTTAGCAGCAGTTCAGCATATCAGATTAATGACCACTGATTAGTTATCGGAGTCATCTGTGTCAGATTACTGTTGACAGTTTTTGTCACACCATTTCTCAGGTTTCGGCTGTCACTACGTATCTTTGAAAAACCAACTCAAGAGATGCCCGAATCAAACACCAGGTGTCATATTCTTTCCTGTAAACAAATTAACAATGTAACCATACACATTCACTCATCTTATTAGAATGATATCATTGACAGGTGAACCAGAGAATATATATTATGACCCAATGTCGGGTAAATACTGGACCAATGATATGGTCTTTGAGCCAGCTGTAGGCCTACTGAGATTGAGAGCGCCCTCCGATGCGTGCCCAGATAATAAGATAATGTGAATGGATTCACTTTTTAAATTATTTATTTATTCAATTTAAAATGGTACAAAAATGGTTACATTAATACATCTGAAAAGGAACATAATAATAACTAAGAAGACTCACATAAGTGTCAGAAACCGATAGTCTGCAAGCCACAGAAGAACAATATGACTGAGTATGCCTACAACAGTAAAATATATAGGCATGTTGAGTGATATTTAACATGGTTAAAATTGTCAATATGTTGTTAAGAAGTGTTTTGTTAAAATATAGGAGTTTTGTTTAAAATATTTCACACCTCTTTTCACACCTCTTTTATACATTATGTTCCTGGTCATTCAAGACATATTCTAAAATTGAAAAGCATAGTGCGTCAGCACAAATGCACACTAGGTAAACAATACAAAAGTAGACCAGCATATTGTGAAATACAATGTGAATTATGTAACTCTGGAGCATCTTAGCATCCTATCATCTTACAATGGCCGAAGGGCGACATATCAATCATAAAGGGTATTTTCACTTTATTTGTACAAAATGAAGAGTTAATAGCCTGTTATCATGATTATGTTAGAAAATTATGTTGATAAATCAAAATCATTACTTTTTCGAAAACTTTAATCGAGCCCGGGGCTAAAAAAATCAGTAGATTAGCAGATCTATTATTCTTTTTAGTAAAAAAATTAGTGGGCCCACATGAATCTCTCACAATTCCATGTACAGTGGTTGGCTATGTATACACATTGTGACGTTTTTTTTTATGAATATTATCAAAGATCTTTAACAATAAGACGGTCAACTCTCGTCAAAATTGAAATGTGAAATACCTTAACTCTCAGTGCTGCCCCTAGTGTCGGTGGGAGGGGGGGGGGGGGGGGGTCTGTGGCTGGAAGTAAGAATGACATTAATGCTATGACAAACAATAAAAAAAATCCTGATACAAATCAGAAAAATAAATATTGACGGAGGTTAACTTTCATTTTTATGCAATAATTTGTTGTGTAGTTCTTATTAATTTTAATCGTCGTCTTCCCTTTTGGGGCTTCATTGGTTAAGACGCCCATATAAAGAAAGCCTGCATATTCATTGCAAACAGACAGCAGTTGACATCCCGCTAACATAAGACGTTGACCCAATGCTGTGGTATGATGTGGTATGATCCACTTAAAGTGCAAAACACACCAACGCGAGCGCGATTAGGCACGCGACGACAGACGCGACAATCGCGTGACTGTCCACACACCAACGCGACGACCGACGTGACGTCCAACGCAACATGTGAGCCCGTATGTGAGGCGCGGCGACCGGCACGACGGAAATGTAAGTTTTGAAAAAGATCGCGTTGCCTATCGCGCACGTCGTCGCGCTGGTATGTTGTGCCAATGATGAAATAGTGTGTTTGAAAAAGAGACGCGGTAGGCAGAACCATAAGATGACCTTGCAATATCGAATTACAATCATTTTTTTTACTTTTTCAGTTGACTATGAGCCATAGATCAAAAATCAGCTGGCGTTCCAATTTCAACCTTTGTGAGGTTTTCAAAATCCAAGATGGCCGCCAAAATTGCTATAGCGACATGATACAAGCTCTAACTTCTCAACCAATTGACTTAGAGACATGATTTTGGAGTCTAGGTATGAGTTTTTGGGGTCTGGGAAACCGATTTTGATGTTAACATGGAGATCAAATGCAGTTCTTGTGCAAAAATGCAAAATGGCCGCCGAAATAGTTAATTAAATCGCTAAATAACGCCGTACGTAACATTCACAACTGGTGATTCTTGTTGAAGTTTGTTATTAGGCCTAGGCCTATGTTTGCCAAGTCTAATATTAATATGAATAGGCACTGCCTAGCGAGAGATCGCTCCTATATTATACATTAATAGGACCTAATATGCTGTATAGGCTAGGCCTATAGCCTATACGAAGGCTCTTAGAGGCTCACAGGTGGCTAAATCTGTACTGATCTATGCCTAAATGTGTTTCAACCTGAATAATGGCTGAATATCCCGCAGAGCAGTGTTTCTGTCGAGACGTTGTTGGTTCGTGTCCACACAGGAAGAAACCTCTAGTCTAGGTAAATGCTCAAGGATTGAATGTATTCGTTCTGCCAGTGAGACAAGCTAGGGGTGACAGCATTCATGATCAACTCGGATCATCAACTTCAGTTCGTGCTCACAAAAAATGTGCATCAAACTATGTGAATCCTGCCTTTCAAACGTGGGAATGAAGAGGTAGGTGAAACTAGCTCTAAAAAGTTATGAGGAGACAATTTTGACTGTCGAAAGCACTGTTTGTTCTGTATAAAAGTTACTCCATGTATTCTTCCAAATGAGTATGATCCAAAAATTTCAAGGCAAATGTACGAGCCAGCTTCAAAAGTAGCAACTGATAAACTACCAACAGGTTCCAAATTCAAAACATATAAGGAGCTCCTTGAAGCGAAATGTCATGAACGCAAAGATGACTTGGGGGTGGTTGTTTTGGCGTGACTGGCGAATGCTATCAGTGACTTTAATACAAGCAGCAGATGCCCGATATCATCGATCTTGCTGCAGCTAGTTTCACACTCTGAATTGTAATAAACATCTTCCTGATTCCATGTATAATGATCAGGCTTTCCTTCAAACATGTCTGGTGATTGGGAATGATAGGAGTAGATTTTTAAACTTAGTAGACATTGTAGCTATGTATAGAGACCAAGTTGGATTATCTCTCTCTAGACGAACATTATTCGGAAAAGTATAGAGTTCTTCGGCGATGCCGTAGTTGCATTGCATTCGTCTGGCATTGCTTCAATCCTGCTGTTCAAACATGATTCAGGGTCAATGTTAAAGCTAGTGGAGGTGGAGAAGGAAGATGATGACAGTGTTAGTAATGCCATAACAGTCGTTGCATCTCAAATACGAAAAGAATGTATTCAGATGAAGAAAGAACATACAAATTACACAGTGTGTTTTGACAAGAAAAAGGCAGATGAATCTGTTAGTTCCCCACTCTCTGAGCTGATATACAAAATATCACCAAAATTTCATAAATCCCCTCTCGTGCCCACCCTTAATCGGAAACATCATCACAAGAATTGTCTGCTCTTAGTCTACGGATCTACAGATTGCCTTGGGCGTGATGCTAATCGTCACAAAGATTTGATAGTTGAATTTTCAAAATATAAAGTAACTTGCTCATATGACGAGGTGCTGCGATTCAAACATTCCGCTGCTTTTATAAGTGCCTGCAAAGAGTATTCCCATGGGTCGACCTTTAAAAATGTTGATGGCGTTATTCACATAGTAGTTTATAACTTTGACACCGAAGTACACAGCCAAAATTGTAAACTAGTCTGCCATGTGCTGGCAATGATGGCAGGACAGGCATCAACAAGTCACACACCAGAAATGCTCACAATTCCTCGCATATCTAAGGAGGCCATGTCCCATCCAATCCCTTATGATCAGCCACTCAAGCCGTATGAAGGTTCAAGACACCGGCCTATGCCACCACCATATGCTCTTGATCAGGTACCCAGACTAGACCTCCTCTGTAAGAAAGTTGTGACAACACAGAGAGCTTTAGAAAGTGACTTTGATTTTCTAGAGAAAGTAATCACCACACCATCTTGCCCTGAATACAATGGTTACATGACAAGAAAAGCACGTAAAGCAGGTGTGTCTCCAGAACCGGCAATTAATAGGCATTACCTACCTCTCATCAACCACACATCAAGTGACCCAAGCACTATACTGACGGCTATGTCCAAGGCAATGACCATATATCGCAATGCTGGTCGTTTTAAAGATGTAGTTCCTATCCTTGCAGGGATGCACTTTCTAGAATACTATATTAGCTCTATACGTACCCTTGGTGGAACTTTGGGTTTGCATTTTTTGATGAATGGCGCCTTTGGGAGTGTTGACTCGATGCTAAATGGCTAAGAAATTTCCACAAAATGTGAGGGCATTTAGGTTAGGCATCGAGGAATTGTTGAGGCCCATCTTTGAATCAAACTCAGGTGATGCGCCACCACCTCCAGGTTCTATGCCTGAACTAATGAATAAGCTGTCTGAACTGAGCAAATAAAGCCGAACAACTAAGGCATGGGTTGATAATGTGATTCGCCCAGTACTTTTAATCAACATGTTTTGTAGAGCAGCACATGAGGGTGATTTTGCTCTTCATGTGTCATCTGCTGAAATGATGATACCTCTCATGTTTGCTGGCCGACCAAATTACTCACGTTATGGGACGTTATACGTGGAATGGATGCACAGTCTGCCTTACGATCTCCATAAAGCATTTTTAAAAGGTCAATTGTTTGTTCACCTTATGGCTGGGATTTTCAATGGTATATGGACGGACCAGTTTATCGAATGCACCTGGATGCGCCATGGTCATGGACCATCTGGAGTCATTGGCATGGCAACGGATGAGAATCAAATGAAAATTTGGTCTCTTAGCATGGGCGCTTGTAGTGAGCTCGTAAGTCAGCCGAAGATGATGGGGGGGGGGGGGAGGGGGGGGGATGGGGGAAAAAGTGTGAACGACGCACAAGGAAGAATCACTAGTTAAGATTGCAAATGATGCTAGTGATCTAAAAGAAACATTGTCTCTTCTAATTGACCCATTAAATCCATCTGATCATGAACAGGGCCAGCTACTAAATATCGTCACTGGACAACTAGCACCTCCTGAATGTAACGTCGACGAAGCATACGATATGGGAGCTAAACAGATGAAGGAATTCAGAGACAAGTGGCCAGGTGGCTTCTATGACAAAATTAGTAAGCAATATTGACCAGAAAAGCAAACATATTTTATTGGATAAACACAAAATAATCTCACAGGATCGCATCTATGCTCGTGCACTCGGTTTGCTGGTCAGCAACAGAGATCTGAATTTCCAAGAAATACTGACACACGAGCTAGCAACATACCCACCTGCTTTGTTTGAGGAGAATGGTGCCATGCGAGTATGTAAAAATAAGGCTACACTCAAGAACCAACTAAAAGTAGAGGTGAACAGCCACACTAGCATACTTACACATTCAAAAGTCATACTTGGGTTGGCCGAAGAAAGGTAAAGTATCAGATCTCCTCACCGTCCTAAACCACCAAATTTCAAACCTTCTACGCGAATATGATGTGTATCTGGTGTATTACCCGATGAGCAATAAAGCACATACTCGCATGCTCCGGATCGATCCAGGCAGTCGCGTTCACAAACTTCATATAAACTCCCCACTCCCAGCACAGGAAATATGTCTTTCAGTGTCAAAAAAGAAGGAACAATTATATGAAATGATGGTAGCCAATTTGACATCACCCTTCACACCTTAGTTGTCACTGGTGCAGAACCAGTTCCTATTCAAATGGTAACAGTGAATGTTCAGAGTGTGAAAATTAGGCAAGCGGATCTCCAAACAATACATGAGGAGGCAGATATCATAGTGGTCCAGCAAGCCATCAATGTGTCTCAGGCAGGTGGAACAGGAGTACAGATCACGGTCAGAGCCGATGCTACTGATAGATATGTGTGTTCCTGCTGCATTTATACAACAAGCTGGATTGCTCGTCAACCATAAGGAATCTCATAAAAAAGATCGAGCGAAATTGGACATTCAATCAGCAGCTCGTAAACACAAGTCACTGTTGACAGATATTCTTGCAATCCATGCACTATCAGGGAGTAATTCAGTTGCTGCACTTCATGGCATAGGCAAAGGTATTGCTATAAAGACTGCCTTGTCATTAAACAAGGATACACAATGCCACAATTTGGGCAGAATAATGCTGTTCTTCAAGATAGTCTCAGCTGGAAGTACTTTCTACAGCAAATGCTATGGATTTCCGGCAACAAGTATGACCAAGTGTCGTCAGCTGGTGTGGACGAAAAGAGCAGGCAATCGTTCAAAGACTGGCGCAGCCATTGAGAACATGTTACGCAGCCATCTGACAGTGATGATTTGGAAAGAAACGAAGTCACCTGATCCACCGAATGTAGATCCTTGTCAATATGGATTCGAGCAGGAGAGACCTGGTGGCATGCTCATTCCACGCTCCGTAGAGGCAGGTGTGTCACTTGCCCCTGGATTTCTTTCGCAGCTCATAAAATGTGGATGCAGTTCAAATTCCCCCTGCAAGACAATGACCTGTACGTGTCGTAAGTCAGGTTTAAGCTGCTCCATCTTCTGTTGCTGTAGCGTTAACGAGAACTGCTGTAGCCCTAACACTGTAAATACTAGTCAAAATAACTAGAATTTACATAATTTTGTACATAACATGCGTAACTGTAGCTGAATTATGAATGTGTGTCGGGTTTAGTCGGAGTGCATTGTTTCAATGGGTTAAATAAATGGTCATAGTATTCAGTGGTACCAGTAGAAAACGCAATAAGCATAATCTAACAGTCAACACTGTAGCTATAAGTACCAGTAACTAAATTTATACGTTTAATAAGTATACTGTCATACTGCAGTATAATTGTGTCAGTAATTAATGAGTAATTTTTTTAAGCGTTGTTTGTTGTTGTTTATGTCATTACTTATATTTTTTTGTGATTTCATCAATTTATGATGTATACTCCGTCTAACCATAAAATAAACCACATGAATGGATTCCTTGCTACACAAAACATATTAGTAGACACCAAATTCGAAGCTCTAAGTCTATTATTAAGAGAGTAATGGCATTTTTAGTGATACGGCGGCCATTTTGGCGGCCATCTTGAATTTTGAAAAACCCACAAGGTTTGGGCATGGAACGCCAGCTGATTCTTAAACAGATGGATATTGTCCACTCAAAAATGCAAAAAAACGATTGTAATTCGACAATGCAAGGTTCAGCCCCAAAATGCCAATATTCTGCCTGACTACGGGACGTCGCGCGGACAATCGCGTTGGTGTGTTTCGCATTTAACTTGGCATACTTCCAACCCCGTTAACCCTTTGGACCCTTACAGTTGCTGCTGATCGTTTCTCGTGAAAATACAAGACATGGAATGTTGTTTATCGGTTTGATAAATTTCACCAAGAAGCACACTCTTCAATGATAAGAATATTCAGACTAGATGTAGACCTAGGATAAATTTTAAAGGTTTCACGAAGTCCAATACATGCTGTTTATTTACCATTCTATTTTAAAGCGGTACAATCAGGCTAAAATCATCAAAAAATCTTTATTTTTATTTTGGCCTATTAATATGACCATTATGATGATTGTAAACATGTCCATAGATTAAAAAATTCGTAGGTTTTTAATTTTTGTGTTGCGCATACATACGAGTTAAGCGTGATATAAAGACGAAATTCCCGTATCTCTTATTTTGGACATGAATTTTTTTTAAACCTTACGCAGTTCTAGTATATGGGCATGTTTACATCATATGGTCATATTAAGAAGTCAAAAAATATATATACTGATTTTTTGATGATTTTAACCAGATTGTGTCGCTTTAAATAACTTTTTTAAAGAAAAGTGCTCGACGGGGAGGGCAGAGATTGCTTTTGAAATCATGGGTCGTGCTTCCCCTGACAGGTTATATTACATCTACAGGTACATGTAATTGTTCTTGTTCCAAATAATTTTGACATTAAAATATAACACTGATCAAAGTGAGGATAAAAACGCCGGGTACAGCGCTGACAAAATGCACATGAAACACTACAAATGCCGGCCGTCACCGCGTGTACCACTCCCTGCGAATATCATGAACATCTACGTAAGACTGACTAGGTCATCATGCAGGTGTAGGCTATGTACAATTAAGCCCCAGCAAACATGAAACGATCCAATGATTGAATCAATGTGTGAAGGGCCATATTTGTGCATATACAGGATAAACTGGACCAGTAGAACATTATGTGAATTGTGCATACATGAGATAAATCAGATGACACTGTCCTTCAGACAGAGGAGTCAAAATTAGAGACCTGGTGGTCTGACGCCGAGCACCGTATACTCCACACAGTACTGCATCTTATCTTTACAAATCAGAGAAGAAACATTTTCTTTCTTTCAAACCTGGATAGAGCCAGAGCTCTGGCGTGACATTCTGCGTAAGCACTACACGAAGGCGGCCGCCTTTGATTCGATGCAGGTTCAATTTCAGGCCAGCGTCGTCACTGAACAGTGAACTCGGTCACGGTTTCTCAAATGTTCAGTAAACACGCAACATTAAACCTGTATTGTGGAGGCTCACTGCTGGGGCAGAGTTGAAGACGGCGGCACGCATTGTCCCCCTCAAAACCTATATGTCACAAGGTATCCAGTAAACAAGGTATCCAGTCATAACAACTCTATTATGGTCTAATGCGGGTCATGTTCCGAATGCTCTATGTTCCGAATGGTCTTTGCCAATAGTAATAGTCGTACCCCAGAGCTTACTTAATCTTACCCACTAAACAAATCATTAAAAGGACTATAGTTTAAAGAATATAATCTATACTACTATTAGCTTACGTGTTATTATTTATAATGCCTAACTAGCACATGAATATGTTGATGCTATTTTAAATTGTATTAAAAACAATATCTCGTGTGAAATGATGACAATAGTCTGGGTCGACAGGTACAGTGGTGTTAACCTTGCTCCCAGTCAGTCATATGACGGCATGAGCTAACCACCGCCCATTATTTGATGTTGAAATAACGAGGTGTGGTAATATTTAGCCTATGTTAGGTTAGTGTAATGCAATCCACCCAAAAATATGTTTATATTATGTTCCATGATGAAGATATCGACGATTCAAAGAATGTAATTATCATGATTATCCTTTCAATCAATTAAGAAAAAAACAGTGCATTGCTTTGATTTCAGTTGTTTAAAATGATAAATGTCGCTCGCAAAATCGCGCAGGACTGTCCTCTTTTAAAAGCTGACTTTGTGAGGTTCAAATAAGCACGTACGTTCTACTGTAAATACTTCACTTTTAACGATATCATTTGAATATGAAATATCATTAGGCCCGGCCGGAGGCCAGGAGCTTATTAAGTTTATTGCAATAATGTTTTTTGTCTTAATTTGCGGAAAGGGTGGTGTCGTGTGTGAGAAACGGTTGACATTTCTGAGAAACAGTCCTTTTGAACATGTCAAATATAACGTTTGATGTCGCTAGGTCAAATAGTTGAGTGTTTAAAAAATGCTAAAACAAAATATATTCACGATACTATTCGCGATAAGGGCTGGCCCAGCGTCACAGACGGTGGCCCAGCATTACATCAGCATTGGGTCAATGTATCGTATTATTTGGGTAGTGGCTTTTTTGGCGACGGGAGGCGTGAAGCGTCAACCGCATAGTAATGCGCAATCCCAGCAAACACGGGACAATCACCCAATACTGTTTCAATGGCGGGCCAGCGTCGAAGACGTTGGGCCAACATTAAAACAGTATTGGGTGGATGGCACGTGTTTTGTGGGGTGCTGGCGCGATTTTAAAGTTGAGTAATAGTAATGATCTTCAGAGCCATAATATTTGCCATTTTAGTGAACCTATTCATCTCACTATCCTCAGGAAGTTCTTCTGGTTCAGTTTAGCCTAGATATGTGCACACATGTGGTCTAAGCCCCATTCATTCATTCTACTGAACATTAGGCCCGATATAATCCCTGTCGTCTTTCTGTTCACGCGAAATAAACGGTTTTATAAATATTTTCCAAACATAATTTCCTGATAATTATTATCAGTAAAACCAATGGGTCGTAGGACCGATGGACATTCGGAACATAGAACCTTTGGAACATAGAGCCTTCGGAATAGAGGACATTCGGGGTAGAACCTTCGGAACATAGAACCCGATCGGGACATAGACTGGGAACCACCTCTAATAAATAGATTGTCATTCTTCACCATGCTCGCCAGACCAGTAAGTCGGTAATCATTATAATAGCTTTTTAAGGTCAATAGCTAAAGTAAGAGGTGTTATTCGTATAAGATATAAACATTGTGACCTATAACCATGTACAGAAGCTACCGTTGTAGCCTATTATTGTAGTTATACAATAGCACAATTATTGATTTCATTTCATGCTTTGTTGATAGACGTAATGTTATAGCCTATGCCTATCACAAGGGCATTGTTTGGTAATAATTCGACTGGCTATACTACAGCACATAAAGTTGTATCACCCACCAGCAATGTACGTCTCTGTCTAATAGGTCAATTAAAACACTCATGGCCCCTTTAGCTGGAAATATGATGAATAAAAAAAATATTGTCAATCGGCTATGATGCATCCTATTCTAACATTAAAATCACCGCTGCATGCATTTTAAAAATTATATGCAAATAAAAAGCTTTTAGATCTTTGCCATTAATGATAAGGCGAACCTTCAGGTGGCAAATAACATTATATATTTCTAGGTGTTCACACCTACATGTATACAACACATACGACGTGCATTAAGACCAATACATCTAATAAATGTAAACATTAATAACAAAAGCTTATGCCTACCAATTTAGGCATACGGCGATAAATAGGCCCTATAGCTTGGGTGTAATAAGATAAAAGCTACTTTGAAAAGGTTTAATATTAAAGCGTTACAATAAATAATAAATAATTTCACACCCATTCGGTTTTACTTAATTGCACGGCCGAATAGTTCAATGTACTAGATGTGCGTTCTGGACAACATGCATTTACTGGCCAGTAAGCACAGATTGTGACAGACCATTCGAATGGGGTTTTTTTATAGAAATTTACTTTCTTATTTTGAATTATTAAATTACCGATACCAGAAAAAACTATTGTTTAGGCTACTTACATCATCTATTTTTTCTAATTTAAAAGATAATGCAATGCCATATCTTGACATTATGAAATAATACCGTTGCAATGTCACACCCTGAAATTTAAATGCTATACACTGATATTGTAATGCCCGGCATTGCCTTGCCATACTCAGATATTATTGTCATATATCATGATATAGTTTTCCTGGAAGCCTTCTTAGGGGGAACATCCATCCCAAAATTTGGTTACTCCCCCAAAAAATAAAAATGTATTTAAAAAGGGGAAAAATCCTTGGGTAATTAATAGAGCCGGTCTTCTTAATGATCTTATATGACGACCTAAATAAAGCTTACTTATCCCTAATAATCACACTCCCCTATATTTTTATCACTCAGCATTGCGAACAAAATATTAAGATGGTGCAGGAAACCCTATCATGATCACTATGGCATATCCTGATATTTGCTGATATATGTTGACAAAATAAGGACATATCAAAGCATTATGATGCAATTTTTTATTCATAATTTAATTCTAATCAGACCATGTTCAGAAAAGGCAGATTTTACTCTCATTCTGTTCAGACCATGTACATTTTATGTTGTTTTTGTATTTAGCGACAATTGTGGGACAATATATTTGTTTTGCTCCAATTATACTTTGTTTCACTAATTATTTTGTGTTGTTTTACATTTATTTTTAGGACATCAAACTCTTTTATCCGATTATGTGAATTCTTTGTATGATTTACGCTTGTATTTGATATAGTTAATGAGACTCTTCGTGGTCTAATTATTATTTAGTGCTTATGTTTATTGAATTTTACAGTTTCGGTGTTTTGTTATCTATAAATGTATCTATAATAATAGCATCGATGGTGTTATAGGGCCTTGTTCTTATTGGAATTTGTAATAGCATCGTATCTTATTTATTCGAGATCGTGTCTAATTTATTTTTGTTCATATAGTTCTTGTAAATTTTAACAGTTTGCCTTAGCAGTTTTCAAAAAAATATGCCTACAACCTGAAATACATGACAGGATTTGTATTCTGTTAGACTTAATATATTTCGATTAAAAGACCATTTCCCATACATGTTTATACGGTTTTTAATAAGATGTCATGTTGACAGGTTTTGTGTATGTGTTGTTTTTGTATGTGTACTTGAAAGACAGATGCAACGATTTCCAAATTCTTCCGAAAATAATAATGTTATTCCTGTTGAAAAGATAGGTGTATGTTATGTAAAAAAAATAATAATAAGTGTCACGCGCAAATGATTCCGCATCTCTAGCCATGGTAGCTGAGCTGAACATGAAAAGTACATGAGCGTACTAAAATGTCAAATAGGCCAAGATCTCCTTGATTATCGCTTCAAGTATCAATATATTATTTTGAATTTAGTCTCATCTCTTCACCATATACTTATGTGGCTTTTCAATTAGTTAGGTTTGAACGATGACAATTTGTGTTTTTCTGAGTCACAAAATATGTGTTGTAGGGCAGCCAACTGTAGCCAGCGAGCGTAATGATAGTGGTCAACGGCAAACATCTATGGAATGATCGTTGTTGTGAAAGACTGACATATTAGGAATATAATATAGTTCACGTTAGATTTCTGGAGGAAGTTTTAAATGCAAAACTCTGTGACAAACTGGGAATGCGCTGAAGCCAAATACTTGAACCATTCCTTATATGACATCCGTCCACTGTCATTATCTATTCGTGTGGACAATTTATACAATGACATATGACTTTTGAAGAATATTAAACAGTGCGCTGCTGTTACTTGATGTGCCAATATGACCCCATTACAGGGTTTATTCCAGGAATTTGGTTGTGGGGGAGGGGGTTCAGAAGGTACTAGGTCCCGAGCGAGGGGTTAAACCACCTCACTTCACGAACGTTTTTAAGCATAAGATCTTCTGAGGTAAATTCTGGGGTTATGGGGGTTATATTATCCCATAAAGTCACCCCACCCACCAATTACGAATTTAAACCATATTTATATGGTTAGAAGAATAGTACATTGGACCAAATTCCAGTTCGGGGTGGGTCTGGTGCAGATCTGTGGGGGTTAACCTCCTAACTCCCCTATTCCCCCTTCAAATAAACCCTACGTTATGTATGCACATTTCAGAAGACCAGAACTGAGCGTCCCTATTATGATGTAACATTGGCCGAAGTCATCACTTAGTTCCAACAAGTTCCAAACAGCCAAATGCCCATCACTTTACAATATGTTGTTTTTAAATTAACAGCGCAGAAACGATGTTTTTCCATCTGAATGGTTTTTTTTGTTTATTTGTAAATTTTGTAAAAAGAAATTATTTTCGTCCCTTAAATTACTCCAATGTTTAATACATCCCTTCATGGCGGTCTGTGACGAAATATCCTGCTTTGACATGAAAAGATGTGGTAGGCCTATAACTGGTCTGACCTAATCTATCTACACGTTACATGGGACATATGGAAATATATAAAAATTAACGTACCTCATTTATCAACTTCAGGTATATAGACAATAATGACAAACACGTCAAAGGTTGTGCAACGCGTTAATAACGTCAGAGCACATAAGTATATGTTTCAAACGAATACAGGGCAAATTCCATATTCTTTGAACAGAGTATTGTTGTAGTGCTAACCTGGTCTAGCCACCATTATTTGTTTAACAAAAACAGCACGAGTGCGCAAGTGGGCCTACGTGAGACCCCGAAATCGCTAGGGCTACCAGTATTTGTCAAAATCGCAAAAATGTCATGATCACATCGATGAATATTCCTTAATCATAGTAACATCTTATACTATAAGTATGATAAGATCAGAAAATAAAAGATATGTTACTCGATGTAGAAGATTATACATGACATCACGATAAATATTGATTGTCTACACGATGACGGTCACAAAGCAAAGTGCAACCCTGCAACTACAAAAAGTCAGCGTACACCTACGTGTGCACTAGTGCACACTATTTTTGTCAATGTCATGTTTGTATGAAAGAACATTATGTATAGGCCCCATACATTGATCTACTTTCAAAAATTATAACGTAGGCCTATATACATGTAATATTTGTGGCGCACTGGGTGGGGTGGCGACATTTTATTGTTAGATATCGTTTTCAATGCTTAGCTGGGCTTGTGATCCTGTATTCCGATTCTACCTAATATTTGCAAGCTTGCAACGTATTTTCCTTTCGGACTTTCACTTTATTTTTTTTCTATTTTCCATTTTAACAACGTTGCATACCTTCCTTATTTTCTCGCTGTTGTTAAACCTTTACACCGCTAAGCACGACATTAGTCGTTTTCGATTTGTTTTATTAGCCCATCGAATCACATCTATTGGGAATGAAATGAGTGTTTAAATATCAAGATTTGTAAATGTTTTGTCTCAAATTAAACAAACGTGAGTAATATTAAACCACTTTAGGTTGTGGGTCGCGGTAGCGAGACACAGATTCAAGTGTGAAAATTTAAACTATTTAATTTTGCGCTTTATGGGTTAAATGTCTAATTGACTAATAATTAACCCTTGTCCTGCTGAATTGCTTCAATTGTATTTTTCGTCATTTGAAGCTGGAATTGCTAACGCAATTTCCAGCTTCAAATGACGAAAAATATAGATATTTTTCGAAAATATACATCTTCTAAATTGAGTTATTTTACTAACTGAACATCTACCACCGACTATATTATCTATTTCAGTGACATATTATTTGCCTTTAAATATGCTTAAAACCGTATATATCCGGGTCTAGCAGGACAAGTGTTAAGCAGTCGCAGACTGTGTTTTGTAAATTACTGTAATTTGAACGGTGCGCCTCTTATTTGCTCTCTAAATACACAGCAGCAAATCCATATTCATATTTTACAAAGTCACTACGTAACACTAGGGAATTTGTTTGATTACATTAGGATACTCATACAAAATAAATTCTATGCGACTAAGGGGGGGGGGGGGCACCATTAAATTAATTACAATCTTGAAATTTTGAATTAGGCAAATTAATTATTTCACGTCTCATCTGCAATTTTTTCCACACACTGCCTCAAGCAAAATATTTATTTCAGTTTGAGTGTGGATATAAATATTGAGTTCACTTTCTTAAAATATTTTTTTCTGTCTACAATGTTGGATCCCAAATTAGGCTTAGTATTGATCGGGAGGTAAATTAAGGGTAATTTAATGATGCCGAGCGATGCCCTTTTTCAATTATGTTACTCATAGGCTTATGTAGTTATTTATTTCAAATTTATTTTAGAATTAAATATTTTTTTTTTACAACATAGCCTTCCGACAATGCTTTTCTTCACGAAAATTTAGTCTGAAAATATAAAAAAAAACTACTGCATCACCGGCCCACCTTGTCTGGTAAATGAATGGTGACCCCCTAGCGAAGAAACGCTGAGGCACGCCCGGGATTTTTTTTTTTCAAACAGATATTTATTCAATTTGGCACAGATTTTCAGTATTGTTAGGCAATGACCTGATGAACTTTTAAGAGTTAACAATTTCAAAATATCTGTTAAGCGGATTTCTTAATTTTGCGTATTTTTTGTGATATATCGAAAACAATGCAAAAAACCTTGACCATTATTATAAATAATGTTACGTTTCACAATTCAAATTGGCTGACTGGCGTTATTTTTCAATTCTGCTTATGTTTCTAAAACCTTGGATGATAGGTAAAGTATAAGAGTATGTTATGAGCATTCAATAAACTGTTCTGTGTTACACAACCTTGTGTTACACAATGCTGCTAAAACATGACAAAATTGATATAAAAAATACAAAATTGCTGACTGCTAATAACAAAGAGCTGCTTTTGTTTTTGCCCCCGTACAACCTTATAGTTTGATATGGTAAAAAAGGTCGGTTTACATACATATATGGTTGACCCTGTTAACATTGTAAAGTAATTCTGTTTGACGTTCAAAAGCCAGATATGTTGCGCTAATTTAATTTAAATTGCATACATTTCTTCCCGAATTCGCAATAATTATATTGTATTAGTATCGTATATCGTGGCTGAACCCCACAAATATAATCACCAATCAACTGGTATAATGGATCACGATTTCTGGATTACATTCGGGACATAAACTCAACTAGATATGACTGTTTTTGATAAGAACATCTTTACTAATAGGTATTGGCCCGTAAAAAATACTCCAAATTGGGTTTTAAAAGTAGGGCAGGTTATTTCAATACTTTTTGATAGGCCTAAAAATATTAATCAGATCGTGCGAAAAACCTGAATGACCACTAGGTCGAATTTGATTACAATCCAACCAACGGTTCGGGAAGACACGTTCACAATAATCCTATTCAGTGTGCAATCTTAGAAAATTCCCTTTCATGGCTCTGTGCAAAAATATATGGGAAGAGACTATTCCAATAATAAACAAAATACCTGTGTACACCCCACCATTTCCATTTTTTCCAAGACATTTTGTTTTTAATAGATTCTTCTCCCCCAAAAATCATCTGAGAACTATCACATCAAATTCTAGTAAATGCGATCTAACTAACGGGTCATACATAAACTATCGCGTTCACAATTGTTTTGTGAGGCCATCTTGGAAAATACTCTGAAACATCCATGTACTCAAATATGGGATACGCTGGTCGTTTAAGTACAATAATTTATTATGGCCTATTCTTAAAGTTTATGTTGGCCCACACACCAGAAAATGAATTCGTCAGAAATACATTATTCAGCATATCTATTTTTATCAGAAATGCATAAGAGAAAATATGCACTTCTGCTATTATTCATCTTAGAAATATAATATAGTTTCTTGATCAGGTTGTTAAGATGTGATCTCTTTGATCAATTATGACAAATTTTCAAAAGGATCGACATAAAAATGAAAGAATTCTGCATTGCATGCACAATGTAATATTTATTTCTTATAATTTTCAGAAAGATGATTCGCTTAATATGAATTAATATAATAATAATTCCCGTTGATGTTGTCGCTTAGTCTTCTTAACTAAACAGCATATAATGCTGTTGTTTTAAACAACCTTGGGAATAATCATATTCCCTCCTCACAAGATGCATTTTTCTTAGCTATAAAAATCACATAATGGAACCTCATGCCAAAAGTATGTCTTTAAGATTAGTCTGTTCAAGACGATGGCACAAAGGCTTTGGTTCACAACAACCATCAATTTAACATGTGGTCGCAACTTAGGCAAAATAGATTTCAATAAATATCATTGCATTATTACCAAAAAACATGCATTTTTATCTGCCCAGCGCGCGCATTGGATTGTTGCCGTTTTCTGAAAAATCCCCAGTTAATTTCGGGAGATAAAAAAACATTTTTTCAAGCTATGTTTATTTTGCTTGTTTTTTTCCTCCGTACTCATTAACTTTTTTTAAATAGGTCAAAAGTTTTTTTATTTTGTCGCCCTCATTAACTTTGTCCTATGCCTTTTTTTATTTGGGCACCCTCAATAACTTTTCCTAAAACAGGTTCAATAGGTTTTTTTCTTAAATGTTTTTTTCCGCCCTCCCTCATTAGATTTTGGATTTTTACGGATCTAAAACAGAGAAATGAAATATAGTGACCTTATAGGGCATCCAGACTTACTCTGCACAAAACAATTCTTCATATCTTCATATTTTTAATAAAGGTAGGAGGTAATGTAACTATTATGCAAGGTTTTTATGTAGAAGCGAACATTTTTTAAATTTATTTTCTGCTAAATATGTTATATGTTATCCTTCTGATCGATTTAATATATAGTTGCTAGAATTAAATAATGGAGTAAGTCACAAATACATGCGATTTATTTGGCTAAAAAATACCGAGCTATTGTCATGATTACCGTACTACTCTATCTAGAATTATTATCGGTACTCCATAAATTATCATTTTTTGGAGATACCCTATAATCATAAAATTAAGCATATACTAAATAGTTTGTAAATCTTTATGATAAATCTTTGGTTTCTGTATTTTATATATATATATATATATATTATTCAATTTTTCATTGTTTAATATATCATTATCTAGGATTTCGCTCAATATATATATCTATCTATCTATCTATATCTATCTATTCATATATACAGATATATATATCTATATAATCTATATCTATATCCATATCCATATCTATATATATATTATCTGTACGTCATGTACATGTGAGGCAACTGAAATATGTTTTCATATTGCTTTGCTGTCTGTGTTTATAGTTATATACATGCACATACTGCATTGTATGTGCCTCGTTATATAATCTATATCGCTGTACTTACAGTTTGCGTCTCGGTGCGGCACCTTCCGCTATTACAACCACAATCCTTTGCCAGTCATAATGACACGCAAATGTTAGACCATGATCAGATGTGTCAGTCCAGCTAGGCTGATCACTCATGGTCAATCTGATGGACAAAATTACTCCAATACATCAGATTTATGCAAATATATGATTACGTTTTAACTGAACTGTTTATTGTAATTGGTCGCATTTCTACAATAGAATCCAGCAACCGAGAAAAGCTTGCAATATTGATGTGATGATATTACGCCAGCTAGACGTAACGGGGTCACATGAACTATAAATTTGAATAGTATGCATGAGACAGACGCAGACAAGCGGGCAAACGTCTGCCCACATACGACTATATACTAGTCGGCTCGTATTGCGTTCAATAGTGACAACAGATATTCGTTGGGGCATTAAACTGAAACCGGTTTCATAATTCTTAGGAGGCCACCATTCAATCTCAAGGGGGGAGGGGCTGGAATTTTTGAGAAATAAATAATTTCAGGCGGACCCTGCGTGAAATAAATAATTTACTTCAAGAACTGTTCTATATAGGGGATAAACATGTAATAAAATTTGACATTTTCAGCGCACCGCCGAGCCAGGTTGAAATGAATAATTTGTCCGCGACAAAAACTAACCCCTCCCCCTCCCCCTCCCCCTCCCCCCCTCCCTTATTCATCAAGCAAACAATATAATGTGACACTAGGTGGCTGCCTGAGAATGTACTTTGCATAAAAAGGGTCATTCCTTAATTATAGTGAGTGAACCTAGGCTACACTAAAGAAAAAGCGTTATTTCTGAACAATGTTTTTTTTGTTTTTACCATAGATATAGAGATATCTACACCAATGTTTTTTACTATGGTATACAATGGAAGCATGTCTAGCATATCTAGACCAACATCTGGAGACTGCACCACACGTTGTACTAATAACAATGTACATTTCGGTTACACAGACAGATGGTTATGGAAGATAATAGAAAATCATTTCTGACTTATCGATCAAATGGCAAGATACAAAACTGTATCGGTGTAAATATATAGCCTACTTCAGGTTATTAATCTAGTTGCAAAAATTAGTTTAGTTGCTAAACCTGCAACATTGAGCATTTTCAGGAATCCAAAATGGCGGCCGCGGCCATCTTGGATATAGGGTCATTATATAATGTGTGTACTATGTCAATAAGGGGAGGGGGTGTTTGAGAGTGCTAAGGTCATTTATCACATACGTTTTACAATTCAGACCATATTTGCTGCCTAAATATGAAATGATGGCCATAAATTTATTGAATCTAGGGCACGCATTGACTGATTTTCGAAATGAGACGATTTATATTGATATAGATGTGACATATTGACACTAAAGCCCATACTTTAAAAACAATGCGTGAAAAATGAAAAACTAAAAGGTACAGCTGCTAAACCTGCCACATTGAACATTTGCAGGAATCCAAGATGGCGGCCGTGGCCATCTTGGATATAGGGTCATTAGCAACATTTGACTAGTGTAATACGTCTAGTAGAGTTTTTTTGCATGTGCTGAGGTCGCTTATCACACTAATTTTACAATCCATACAATATTTGCTGCCTTAATATGATATGACGACCATAGATTTAATTCACCTCGGCCACAGATTGACCAATTTTAGAGATGATAAACAAAGATGTATATTGATACGTGACATATAGACATTTAGGCCCCTACATTAAAAACAATGCGTGAAAAATGATAACTAATACAGCTCTGCTAAATCTGCAACCCTGAGCATTTTCAGGAATCGAAGATGACGGCTTTGATCATCTTGGACATAGGGTCATCAGCAACATGTGACTTGTGTGGCATACATATGTGTGTAATACGTCAGGTAGGGGGTTTTTTAGAAGTGGTAAACAAAGATTTGTTTTCAAAATGATACAGTAAAATATTTGTGAAAATTAAATGACGCTGGAAAGTAAACAAAATGCTGTGTTTGATCTGAAATTTGTTTCGGAGCATGTTGAAGGTATAAATGTCATCCAAATATCTACCTTCGTTCCAAATATCTATCTTCTGTCTATACTAATCATCAACTCCATCGTCAGTAAATACATGTACACTAATCTCATCAATTTAATCGTAAATGCTATCTACGACTTTGCAAGTGAAATGATTAAACAGGTGATATTTCTTTCCCATTATTTTTTGCAATACATAGCTTGTTCAAGATAAACCAACTCTGTTACAGCTACAACGTGATGTACTACATTTAATACAACACACAGCATCTAACAACGACTGAAGAATACATTTTGAAGTCTAACAATTCCTGGTGTAACAGTGAGGTCGTTTACATACCAGCCAATTTATTGTCTATTTTCTTACTTTTAAAGCTCTGCAGATTTGCACCAATTGGTGGCACCTTTTCAAAGAATAGTATTGCGTCTTGCAGCTGCAGAACATGTTCATTGTGCTACATTTTTGGCTGTCCATAGCGACATAAGAAAACTGCAGTCTCTGGATTCTCCCAGTATTGTGTGAAAGCTTTGTATGTAATGATCCAGTACATTGAGTGCAGAAAGCTTACCTTTACGTTTTATCCCCTTGCAGGATAAGAAACGCGGTATCATAATATGCTAAAAAAAAATTCCTCTTCGGTAAAGATCTGTCTGGATCATCACTAAGAATACAAATGGTTTAAGCATCATCTTCAACAGCTTCCAACATAAAGATGGGGATGTGATGTCTGCTTCACAATAACATGTATATCGATTTATGTTTATCGGTGTTCCTTGTAAACTGAGAAGGCTGGCTAATAGCTCATTTTGTTTAAAGCCGTATAAAGGATAGCATTTCAGAAGCAAGGAAGTTTTGTGGCATGGTCTCAATGAGATTTTTCTAGCTCTTCCTATGCTCTCTTGATCTTGGAGTTTCCTCATATTTGTCAAAGTTTACTTTGTCACAGTATATTTGGTTAATTTATTATCTATAATAGCTGTATAAAGATATTCTCATGCCGCTTGCTTGCATGACATAATATGTGCCATGCATAAATTACTATTACATCTGGGACAGTTGATTTGTTGTAAAAATGATTTCACAATTACACTAAGAGATAACCTTTACTCTCACTGCCATATGCCATTCTCAAATCTGGAAGAACAAGACTCAAACTACAATATATGTCTATATAGTGCTGTTGTCCAACAACTGCCAGTGGACGTATAAATGTCTCTACATAATATTATACCGTTCTCCTATTCCTCTATCGTTTTACCTTTTTATGACTGTATGACAATACGTTTACTACCAAGATAAAATGATTTACTCTGTTCACTGCCGATGTGAAGCACATAACCATCTCGCACATTGGTCAGTGAGAGGATAGAAATAATCTAATAAGGTCCATTTTTATTTTTCTATCATCATTCTCATCCAGATTTCTTCTACTAACCATCTCCTTTTTTTGCAAAGTAACACAATCTACCAGTTGGTTGCTCGCTTGAAAGATATTAATTTTCAGTACCCAACAGCCTACACTGCTAAACAAAATCATGACTTTCTCATTCAGCAACATTGCCTAAACCAAAAGGCGAAGCTTTTTACGTTCTTGGTGCGGGGCATCAGAATTATGCATGTTTCATTAGCTGGGAAATACAAAAAGTGGAAATAATTCCTGAAGCAGCCCCGAAAGATTTATTTGTGATGCCCATGTACATGATGTAGGTCAGCGCTCACATGGTGGTAGTGCAGTGCTAGAAGTAAACTTATATTCAAATTAGACTTTTTTTTGGTAGTTCTTGTATTTATAAGCTCTTAATGCATTGTCCAGATTCTCCAGTAACAATGCCAAAAATGCCTTCAAATGCTGCAACATGAGATCATCCACACCAGACTCTTCAAAAAAATCACCATAAATCCGCTTTGTGGAAAAATTGTTATGACCTTTTGAAGTGAAAACTGTTTTAGCTTTTTAACACCGTTCATACAAATATTCTTGGGGTATGCCTATTTAAACAGAGCTGGAGAGAACCTTATTTTGTTACATATACAACGTTTCTTGTGTTTCTTATTGTGTTTTTGTGTTGAGTGTCAGCTTGAAAAAATTGACATTTTTGTAAATTCAAGGTCAATTTCGAGGTCAAACATGATTTTTCAACTACTGAAGCTAGGAACAAGTGTAATACATCATTCTCATGTGATTTTGACTGGGAAATCAATTTCTAAAAGGTCATCTTCAAGGTCAAAATGTCAAATTCGGGGTCAAGTAAGAGAAAATAACATTTTTAACAAATAAAGCCAGGATCATATGTAATACCTCTTTTTCATGGGATTTTGAATTGAAAAATCCATTTATTATATTATTTTGGTGATTCAAGTGCATCTTCAAGGTCAAATGCATTTCAAGGTCATCAAATATTCCAAGGTTTAAAATGTGAAAATAACAAACACAAATAGCGAAAGAAATGTAATAGGACTTTTTGATATAAATAAATCTATTTCTGCTACAATTTGGATTAAAGGTCTTTTTCAAGGTCAATGTGTCAATTTCAAGGTGAAAATGTGATTTTTAACAAATAATTAGCTTGGTACATGTGTAATACCTCTTTTCATGTGATTTTGCCTGGTAAATCCATTTCTGGTATTATTTTAGTGATTTAGGCGATCTTCTAGGTCAAATGGTCAGTTTCAAGGTCTAATATGATCTTAACATATATGCTACACATTGGCCGGTGTAATTTTGACTGGATGATCTAATTCTAGTGGAGTTTTAGTGATTAATCATCATCAAAGTGAAATGATGAGGCGACAAAAAAAATGTTACGCAACAGCTAGATGGACAGGCGGTAAAAGGCAACAGGGAGGCGATATAGGACAATGGGTGGGGGCATTACAGGGCAGTGACGAGGCACTAGAAAACGACCCAGAGGCGCTAAAAGGGCTAAAGGGCGACTGAAAGGGGTTAAAACGGCAATGAGGAGGCGTTAAATGGCAATGAGGAAGTGTTGACGGGCATTGAGGAGGCACTAAAGGGCAACGATCCGTTAAGGGGCGAAGAATATACTTTAAAGTGCCACCAGATGCGTTGAAAGGTGGAGCGGAGGAATTTAAGGGCTATAGAGCGGCGTTAGAGGGTGACGAGAAAGCGGTAATTAACAATTGAGCTATTTTAGTATGCGACAGAGAGGCCATAAAGCGTGATGCGTAGGCATTTAAGGGTGAAGGATTGTCGCTAAAGGGCAATGGAGAAGCGTTAAATGGCTACGGAGAGACGTCAAAGGGTGACTGAAAGACGTCAAACGGCTAAGAAATAGTGATCAAGATCAATAGAGAAAATGGCGCTGAATGATGTCGCAGATGTGTTAAATGGCGATTGAAAGTCCAGGGGTCGATTTAAGAGCTGGCCCGTGGCCAGTGAAATTATAGGAGGGCCATCCAGTTCAACATATGACTGGCCCGTCTGGCCAGCTGATATTTTCATACTGGGTCTCAGACATAATGTGCTGCTGACGTCTTGTGTTTTGTAAGTTGGTGCCACTCGTATCACTCCTCTCGTAGCCCAGCGGCATTGTGGCCTATCATGAAGTGATGACTCAACACAATTTCAAGCTGCTTCAAACAGGCAGAACCTCAACTAAAATATGCGCCCTCATATCCAAAATAGACATTGGAGGCGAGCAGTCTACCGTACATGTAATTTTCCAAGAAAAGGTGAATTCATTTATCTCTATGATAGTGAAAGTTTATCTTGTTGTGTGGTTGTTGATGAAGCAGCGATTAGGAACAGCAATTATCGATCGCAACTTAAAAGTGGTGACACAAAATTTACGATCGCAACTCAAAAAAGGTAACACAAATCACACATCAAGAGGTGTAATGTTACACTTTATGTAACCATTGAAGATCACAACTCAGCTGTATGCCTATCACTACATTACTAGAGACGTGTTGGCAAATATATATTGTCCATTCAATAAAACATCAAGCCTGGAGAAAGGTGGGATGATTGAAAAAAGGTTTGGAATCTAATTCGAATAACTGATAATATAGTAGTTTTGCCACTTAAAAGGCGCCACATCTCTTTTTTCTCATTTTAAAGTAGCCTACTAAAATGAAAAATGAGATCTGTCCTATTCCTTTGCCTAACACCTTCAGCCTGAGGTTCAGGTTTTTACGTTGGCAAATGGCATGCTTATCCAGCATTATACCAACACATTGTGAGTGGGTTGTATTTGCTATTATGACAGACTTATATTTGATTGAAGCATTGTTGATACGAATTAACAAAATTGGACAAAAAACACATTGGATTTTGTTATCCTTGCTGTGTAAAGTTATAATTATTAATCGGACTACATGTATTAAAATTGTTTTACTGCGCAATATTTGAACATAAAAAACAGGCATTTTGATAAAAAAAAATTGGGGCCAGTGATTTCAGGGGAGGGCCAGTAACTTTTAGGTACAACTGGCCCTCCAGGCCAGTAGCAATTTCGGTCTTACCTCTACCCCTGAAAGTCATTAAAGGGCGATGAGAAGGCTTCAAAGGGTGACCATGAAGCACTAAGTGACAATGGAATAGCGTTAATAGGTGATGAGGAGGAGTAAAAAGGTTGATGGACTGACGTATATATGACGAGGAGAAGGCGTTAAGGGTGACAGAAAGGCGTTAAATGGCAACAGGGAGGTATTAAAGGGCGACGGAAAGGATTTAAATGGTGACGCAGAGGCGCTAAAGAGCGACAGGAAGGTGTTAAAGGGCAATAAAAAATAATAAAGGTCGATCCAGAAGCATGGAAGGGCAATGTGAGGTACCGCGTAGGCGATGAATGGGGATGGAAAGCCGATAAAGGTTGAAATGGAGAAAGAGCGATGGAAAGGCTTTCAATTGCATCGAAGATGTGCTAAACAAAAAACACGTTCAGGGAAAATGAGAGGTGGTAAATGGTGATTAAAAATGGAAAAGCCTTCAATTGCAACAAAAGTTGTTGAACTAAAAGTGCTACAAAGATGCATAAAGAGCGGCGACAAATATTCAAAGTGCGACAGGAATGTGTATACATCGCCCTTTAATTCCTCTCCATCGCCTTTAACACATCCCCATTGTCCTTAATTTTAACATTTTCTCGTTGCCCTTTAACGCCTCTCCACCACCTTATAAAGCACCCGTCAATCAATCAATATAATTTTTATAGCACCTAAATCCTCAGCGAACAGAGCTCAGAGGCTCACAGATCCTTCGCATGATTGTGTCGTAGTCCAGGTCAAAACAGGTTTGTCAACGGAAAGCCGTGCCATCAAGGAACCAGGGTGAGAAAGCCAGATCAGATATGCTAGATTTATGTAATTTCCGGAAGGTTAAAATTATTGCAGGTTAGGTTGTTGCAGGTTAGAGTGCATATTTTAAAATGAATGCGAAATTTGACAGGAAGCTGGTGTACTTGATTTAATATAGGAACAGAATGGCTATATAAAAACGTGAGGCTCTGGTTACCACTCTAGCAAGGCAGTGCCACTGCAATTTGTTTGGAAAGAGCTAATAGTGCAGTGGGCTATGTAATGAAATTGAGGTCACTTGGATTGAAATGGTAATTTTGCCACCAATGCTAGAAATGTTCCCTGTGGTCTACTCTTTCAGAAAAACCTTTTCGGCATTTTTTATTTTCAGGGTAAAGGTCATTTCGTGATCTTCAAAAGTCATTCATATAATACAAGGGCAATTGTGACGAAATTTGTTGTAGATTTCACATTTGTCGTGTGAAGTGGATCGTGTGAGCTACCAAAACGCCTAGAATGGCCTACTTTAGCAGAACAAATGTAGCGATTTTTTTAGGGTGAAGGTCATAACTCATTCATATACAGTGCTCCCCCGCTATATTGCCCCCGGTTATTATGCCAACCCCGCCTTATGCCAAGTAAGGTGTTTAAACGGATTTCCGCCATTGTTAATTACCGCGGTACAATGCCATCCTCGGTATTTGCCATCCGTCAATTGTTTTGATGTCCCAATGTAACTTTTGTCATATGTTTTCCCACGATCGTATTGCCAACATAATTTATAGGACATCGTGACTGTTAAATGAACACTCTTGGGTGATCAACATTCGCCACCTCTAGGCCGACTGCGGTTCATTGTAGGCCTACACACACATGGCAGTGGGCACATATGCGTTCACAAGTTCTAGAAAGCGTGACAGAGATAAAACACCTACTAATTAGGTTATGCAACAGAGCATGTTTATCAATAGGCCCAAGGTACAAACTTGATAGTGACATGCTTATACGAGCAAACTTTTGAGAATATTTGAGAATATTTATTAAGGGTACCCCTTTCAGCATAATACAATCATTACATATACATATATGAAATCAATTAGGCAGGTATTACGCTGGTTTCCGAAGGGGTCCAGGTACATATAAAGACACACAGTTAAGTAAATAAACACTCGATTAATTTTGTGCCGCCACAACACAAAATGACAAGAACATAGGTTTCATGATGGCGATCGGGGTCAGAAGGTTCAGGAGAAGCTTGAAGTCATTAATTTTGTTTCCGAGCAAAAAAATTGAATATAGTGATGTCTAAAGAAGGCTGTGAGTTTTGTCTTAAAATAATTTAGGCTTTCAGTGTTTCTGATGTGTTCAGGCAGTTCGTTCCACAAGGTGACTCCTCTGTATGTAAAAGATCGTTTGAATTTAGTTAATTTAGGTTGTCTTGTGTACAAATGTGCTAAATTTGCCTGCCTGGTGGAGTAGCTGTGTATTCTAGATATCTGCATAAAAGTGTTTTGCAGATAGCTAGGCACAAGGCCATGAGTACATTTGTATACTGCAACTAGTGTGTGATATTTAATTAAATCAATTATAGGCATCCATGATAATGAATCTAGCATAGGTTGTACATGCGATCGTCTGTTCTCATTAAGAATAACTCTAGCACAAGTATTTTGAAGTTTTTGAAGACGAGAAATGTTAGTCTCATCAGAACTAGCCCAAATGATGTCACAGTATGTAAAGTGTGGTAGAACTATGGAATTAGACATTGTTTTTGACAAATCAATAGTGAGAAAAGGTTTTACTCGGCGTAGAATTCCGATTTTACTAGATATCTTTTTTGAAATTTTTTCTACGTTTTTTCAAACAAAAGCAGTTGGCCCAACGTTTATTCGGCATTCACATTGATCAACCACTGAACGAACGTCTGACTCTCTCTTGTAGCATATGGCCTACATCCATGTCTGACACAAACAATGTGAATCATACAAATTGTTTCTCATTGTGTCAATAGGCCTATATGAATAAATTACCCATGCGTGATGAAACGATTATTACAATGAAATAATAACTCATCGGTTATGAGATCAATTGCTGGTAAAATGTTGGGCCAGCGTTGCAAACACTATAGTTGAACAACAAAATTAGGCCCTATTTTACGCAGAGATTCGGGCCCAGTGCAGACGCCCGATGTAAACTGCCACTATTTGACTTGATCTCAAGTTCGACTCATGAGTAATTGGAAGTCAAAACATCGCGCACTATCGAGTAGCTTAACAATGCCATCGGGTTCCATGTGTGTGACGCACACTCGCATAAGCTTCTGACATAATTATAACACTTGATTGTCCCTCCGTGGTGTGAGCGGAATGTCACACATTGTTTCTAAGTACTGACTGGCGCCTCTGGTATATTCCTTTGATCGCGGGAAAAGACATAGGGTCTACTATAGGCCTACTTATAAATTGAATTAACCCCAATTCAAATGCCAATCATATTTAGTGGGGGTTTTTCTCGTGTATCAATAAATCTTATTTTTCGACATAGTGATCTGAATAAAAAAATATTATATAGGCCTAGGGTGGACTGCACTGTTTTGTATTACTATAATCTAAATGCGTGACATCACTCAATATGTATCAGAATTAATGTTAATCAGCTGGCATAGGCCTATATCCACAGGCCTTATTCACCTCCCTCACCATAATGCCACCCCGCCATAATGCCAAAAATGGCAGAGTCCCAATTTTGGCATTATATTGAGGTAGTACTGTATACATAAGGTCAACTAAAACGGAATTGGTTGTAAATTACACGTTTTTTATGTAAAGTGTGTCATATAACCTATCAAAATGCCTAAAATATCCTGCTCTTTTGAAAAACTCCTGTAGCAATTTTTATTTTGAAGGTAGAGGTCATTTCGGGACCTTCAAAGGTCATTCATATATTAGAAGGTCAATTGTAACGGAATTTCTGTGACCTACCAAAAACACCTAGAATGGCCTAACTTAAGCAGAGAATAGAAAGGTTCAGTTAGTGATAAAAGCATCAAAATATGTAGAAAGTTAGCTGGGATGATACTCTTTGAAATTAGCTATGGACCCAAGCTGAACAAATCCAAGATTAAATTAAAACAAAATAATTTAAAAATCAATATATTTTATTGTGATCATTTAAAAATAATTTAAAATTGAATGTATACAGTTTATGCTTTAAAACAAAGTGCTAGGAAAAACCACCAAGGTAGCAACACGCCTGTAATAAGCTACACTTGCACAGACACCACGCCTATAAGGTCGTCTGCAAAAGTATTTATCAGCAGTATCCAAACAAAAGACAGCGCCCCAAATTGTAAATCATTTCAGATCAACAGCTTAACTGTTATTGTTTCCAACCGCGATGGTGTCACAACAAATATTGTTAATCTAGATGTATCTTATATCAGTTTCAATCACGAGGAGGCGGATACCATCCTTTTGTTACATGCCACCGATTTTGTCAAGCAGGACTCAATAAAAGCAATTCACATCCTCTCAATTGATACGGATGTGCTTGTTTTAGCATTGAGCTATTTTTCCAAAGTTGGGACCAGATCCCTGTATGGAAATTGGACATGGACACGGAAGGTGGTGCAACTTCTACCAATCTACGACAAACTTGGGCCTTCTGTGGCAGACGCACTAATATTATTTCATTGTTTCACTGGTTGTGATTCTACTGGACGATTTTCAGGGAAGGGTAAAATCACCTGCTGGAAATATTTCTGTAAATCTAATTCGAGCATCGTCAAAGGATTTTGTGATCTTGGTGAACTCGATGAGCCATCTCAAGAAACAGCACAGTCATTGCATGAGTATGTCTGCTATTATTGTATTTACCAGGAACAACATTAACAGATTCTGGAAAATTGAGGTGGACTTTTAAAAAACCAAGCCGATTGCGAAAAACTGCCACCAACATCGGGATCTTCACAAAAACACATTCTGCGTGCCAACTATCAAGCGAGAATATGGCGGCTTGGCACGAAAAAGTTGTATCTCATCCAGGTAATGGCTGAACATTGGATAATAATCGTCTAGTTCCAATCACTACAAATATCAATCCTGCACAGATGCCGTAATCGAACTTGTACATTGTAGTTGTATTAAGTCACATTGCAAAAGTTCCTTGTGCACGTGTCGAAAAGCCAACCTTAAATGTACAGAGATGTGCCAGTGTTGATCTGACTCGGATAACTGTGAAAATGTGAGAATATTTCTCGATTCTGTATCTGATGATGATGACATTGATTAGATAATTTATTAAATAAATGCCGTTCAAATTTAACGCTAAATCCGTAAATGCAAAATGCTAATGTTTGGAGGCTTCGATGTCTAAATAGTGTATCCTTTGGCACAAACAATAAGTGCTAGCCGTATTTATGAGCTAAATAAATGATCTTTTGCGAGGAAAGTGAAGCTGGTTGAAAAAAAGTTGCGTTGTATTGTTCACTTTTTGTTTTTTTTCGGTAAACCTACTAGTGGGGCGGATATGTGAATGAGGCGTGCACTTCCGGATAAAAGCATAAAAAGTGGCAGGATGGTAGACCTGACCACACTCGATACAAAAATAGCGGGAACCACGAAGTCTCTCCACTGTTTCCCGCCGAAAAATTCAAAATGGCCGCCGTAAAACACCTTTTTGTCTATAGGATAGCCAAAAATGATCTGATTTTCATGATCTTGGTGTCTAAACCCATGCTTATGAGGTGAAGGAATTCAATAAACTATGTATTACACATTTTTAGATAAGTCTTAACATAAAAAAATATAAAAAATGTTATAAAACACAAATATTTTGGTGACGTAATCAGATAATGACATAAACAGACAACTTTCTATTATCCCAACATATGTTTTACTAGCAAATATTTAAAATATGAGCACAAATGTCACTGGATGATACAAAAGTGTACATAACTGATGTAACTATATGCAAACAAAAATATCAATACACCGTACCAGTACTACTGGCTTACTAGTGTGCTGTGTAAGACAGGAACTGTCTATGAAATATTCTCTATGTGATATTTCCCATTTTCTTTACAAAATATACCAAAAAATAGCCACTATTGCGAATTTGTAAAGAAAAGAACCCATCACCACTGCTGTGATTGACTACATACAGATCTATGTATAGTTCCAGCTCCATTGTTGTGAATGACTAAATATGAATACCACCATCACTTTTGTGCAACTAACCACATTATATCTACACATACCACCATATATAGGTTACAAATGACATGATGCAAGTTAGATCATCGAATCTTTGATACGTTGTTCCGAACAGTAGCATAGGTTTGTGCATAGTAGGTTTGCTTTTACACACCTGCAATCTCTTAGAACATGCCTTTTTACACCCATATTTCAACAGTTCTTGGCAATCTCTGGCTGCCTCTGGAAGGGTAGACCAGCATGGTCTCGACGTATTGTTATTAGTTGCCTTGTTCCAGCCCCACAAATTTTGTGATGGAAGATCAGGGCTAGGAACAAGACACTGGCCCCATATATGGCCAGCTTGATAAACTGTCCTTTTCAGGTGTTGATCGAGGGCATGGAATGTTATCCATCTTCCTGTTTTGAGTGAACAAATTAAGTCTAGCTTCATTCACTTGATCGAGAGCAGATGCTCGCCGGTACAAAAGAACAACAAATCTTTTTATTTGCTCCATGGCAGCAAGGGACACCTCACATGGCGCATGTGCCAGTCCGGCAAATAATGGAGTCAGATTATATTGCGCCAAACAGTCCAAGCCAAACAGTATCTCATCCAGAAAACCCACGCAGTAGTAGTAATCTCCAGGCTACATCAGATCCTAACGCTTGTGAAATGAGATGGCATGGGATATAATGCTTCTTTGTTCCATGACCAGATGTCATCTATATTTCACACCTATACAAGGGCTGCAATATCAATAATACCAACATCGACGTCTGGAATATTATCTGGCTATGGTGATAACGATTCCAAACATTCCATCAGGTCAGATTTGCTTGTTTGATGCATGATACCATTTAATGCTGATGATGTTGACCAAGCATGATTTTCATGTTTAAAGAAGGTATCCATGTCACTTTCTCTGGCCTGACACGATACATACATCCTTGAGAAAAATGAAATGTTATCATTCAAATCGGAGAGATTGTCGGTTTGCTTTGCAGTTTTCTTTGGTGTATGGGAACATAACAGAGACAGATCGTTTTTTGATATGGTGTCACTAAAGTCAATGGTATTGTTGTAGAGTCGCTCTTTATAAGAAGTATATGGTACTGGGCTTCCCCAATGTCTTCAGTTGACTTTATCACATCCACCACACTGTTAGCCATTATTTGTTTGGAATCAAGTGCAAAAAGATCAGCACTGGTATCAGAAAATGGGTTACCAAGCTCCTTAGTGATATCAGTCATATTCTTTACATGAACAATGAAAGTCTTCTGCACAATTGGTATCTGCTCATGGTGGTGATCCGTGTCCTTCCTTTTCAATGAATGATTCGCATCATATTCCATTAGAAGTCTAGCTGTTTTAGCTAGGACCGCTAACCATCCACCGAGTAAGAGCAGCCTAGTTTTCTGTGTCACAAAACTCCCAGTTAGAAAATCAGCATGTGCTAAAGACTGTTGTTTTCCAAGGAGATAAGATCGTTGACATGAACTGTGAGCCAGCGAGCGTAATTATAATGATCGAGTGCGAACATGATCATCCATGGAATGATTTTGGTAAGAGATTGAATGCAAGGAATGTATTTTTGTTCGCGCTGAGATCTTAAGGACTAGAGGAAGAGATGCTTCAAATCCAAAACTCTGTGTCAGTAATCAAACTGAGGATACTCTGACGCCATATACTTTGACTATTCCTCATATGCCATATGTTCATCATCAGGAGTGTGGATTTCATACTCTGCATGACTTTTGAAGAAAAATTTACAGTGCTGCCGCCGTCACTAATTGATGTCCCCACTGACCCGTGATATGTGTGCACCTTTTATAAGACCAGTTGTGCGTCCTTCTGTTGTCACATTGGCCGAAGTCATCACATAGCTCCAACCACTTCCATGTAGTCAGATACCAATTACTTTTAGCATGGCCATCTCAATATGGAGACCTCCCATCAGAATAACATAGAATTTTTCTACATACTCATCCAGCCATCTCCACTGAATTCTTTTCGCTATAGCATATAGTGGCTGCATGATCAACAGTGAAAACTGGTATTTGCTCAGGATTGACTTGACATGTGATTTGCCTGACGAGGTTCATCATAGCAGGTGAATGTACACCATCACGAAATAATGGGAGGATAGTTATGATAGCAGGTGGCTTGGGTACATACTCCTGGAGGTTGGCCTAGTGAGCTGACCATGATATGTTTTCACATTCAGTTTGACTCTCGTCAGCAAACGCTGAACATTGTATTTTTTTCAAGCCATGGAGTTTCATTCATTCTACAGAGATAGATGGATAATACGGATTCAGTCATTGTTGGATTGTATTGTTAAGAGAAGTGTATGATTTTGGTCGGGATTTAAGGGATTCCCCTTTCGGTTGGGATTTATTATGTGCAGTTTCCATGTGCAATATTACAACACTTGCGTTTTCATTAGTAGTGTGCTGTGTGATAGATAAGGCAGTACCGAGGAAGGAATCACAACTCAAGGTTGAAGAAGGATTATGATTGTCAATGTTTCCAGTAGGTTAAAGAAGGATTATGATTGTCAATGTTTCCAGTGGTAAAGGGGCTGTCTCGAAGAGTTGGACATACACAGTCCTCATTCTCATGCATCTCCATGGCTATATTAACTGTATTTGTAGATAACTGGAGGACATATCATGTCATACTGATAGACCTTTATCAAACAAATTGTCAATTAGCTCATGCTTTCGTGTTTTGTTATGTAACAGTAGGCCAAGATGAAGTAGTAGTAAATCATTGCTTTACGTCACTTTTCGGCACAAATGGTCTTTTAAGTGACATTGTAATACGATAAAAACATTGTAGTCAATTGATGAGATGAATGATGTTCAGATGATGATGCGAGGGTGGGGGTGATAGGGCATGGTGGGTTATTGAGAGCGCTTTCTTTCACTCGCCCGATAAAGGGTTCTGGGGATGTTAAGGGATCTACCCCAAGACATGCCCAGACACCCGGAGACTTGGGTTTTGCTGTGCAATTTAATGCTGAAACTCTGTGGCATTTCGTGCAGCTCCACTATCCTTGGGTCGGCCAAGATAAAGTGGGAGGGCTGCTTCTCGTTCACGATTGTGTCTTACTAATACAGCATCTTGTCCACCTCGCTTAACTTACTGATACAGCATCTTGTCAACCTCGTCAACCTTGTCAGCATTAAATACCAGCAACTGTGTTATTGATGATGCAGCCATACTTATATTGTCCGCATTGTGTTGTCTTGTAGTTTGAAAATATGTTTCTATATTATATATGACAACCCTTCATAATTTGTTTTGTTAAGTCTTAAAGAAAATCGCCAAAGTTTGTACTTCGCTTATTTGCTATCGCAACTCGGAATATTTTATGTTTTTTACACGTTATTTCATTTTTTTGTGTGGAAATATTATCTAAATATGTTTAATAAGTTGCTTATTTATTTCCTTGACCTCAAAAACATATGTTTTGACACCAATATCATTGAAATCGGAATATTTTTGGCTATTCTAGAAACAAAAATGTATTTCACGGCGGCCATTTTGAATTTTCAACTTTTTGGCGGGGAAAAATTGAAAGACTTTGTGGTTCCTGGCAGTTTGAATTCAGCATTGTCCAGAGCCCAATGCTACAAATTTTCATGCTTTTATCCGGATGTGCACACACAAGGCACTTTTTGTTACATATCTGCCCCACTATACACTTTCGTTGTCATTTTTGTTTGCAAATCTAGAACTCTCTTAAAAGAAATTCTACTGAAACATGCATATAAATATAATGATGTAATTCGTCCCCTTGGATATGAAAGGATGTATACACTATTTCATATCTAAGGGGACGGTATGTAGAAGTGTACATGTACATCGGTAACAAACAGATAAAAATGTTGATTTAAGTTATTGTATATTTGTTTAGTAATAACTATACTTTACACAAACATTTAACTGATATTGAGACATGTGTCCTATTCGTACAATAAACCGCATGACCTTTGGTGACCTTGAGTGACCCCTTAGTGACCTTTATTTTTCATACTCGTTTTTTGTGTTGTCATTTAATCAAATTCCAGATGTCACACTGAAGCTTTTGGGTCACAAGATATATATAGAAACATGGTTAACTGCCATGAGTAAATTAAAAAAAATGATCTTGAATGACCTTGAATGACCACTCAATGACCTTAAATATGTATATAATTTAATTTGGTAATTTTAAGTGGAATTCCATGCGTCACACTGAAGATTTTGAGGGGTCACACGAGATATATGGAAGCATAGTTAGCTGTTATGAGTAAATTATCAAAAAAAAAAGTTGGATGACCTTGAAAGACCCCTAAATGACCTTGAATCTTAAAATAAAAAATGCCGACAATGTTTTTCTGAAAGAACACATGTTACTGAACACTTTTAACTTTTGTCCCAAAAATTAGCATTCCAATCCCAGCAAAATACACAGCCGACTGCACTCTAATAAAGACAGCTTTTTTTCGAACTCGACGCAGGTCGCGGATGTGATAGAAGCATGACTTACATATTTGGGATATAATTTTTTTGGGAAATTGAGGCTACTGTCTGGCTGATGCAGATGGATTTGCGCCTTGACCTAGAAATAAGCATGATAAATTTTTTAGGAATTTTTCTCGACGAAATTTGAACCCAATGGTGGCAATGAGAATAAACTGTGTCTTGCCAGGATTAAAGCTTCAGCTTGGACCCTATAATCCAGGTCTATACACTCATTAAACAATGTTGCAACTTCTCTAGAGATTCCTTGGCTGTGTTGTGTGGTATGAAAATGAAAAACATACAAATGAACACCACGAACATACACGTCGACATATTGGGATAATGTCAGCATCCAGTCATTTCAGAGATAATGCAGGCTCACATCTATAGATGCATTCTTTTCCAATGAACGAAATAAAAAATACCTTCATTTGATGAGTAATTATAAAACTAATGGCAAAGCACCTATGGGCCATCCCAGCAAACACAAAACATTTGTATAACATTTATACAACGCAGGCCCAACGTCTTCGACGTTTGTCCAATGTTGTATAAGTGTTATACGAATGGTTTGTGTTTGATAGGATAGTGTCAAAATAAGCAGTGGTGGTGCAAGCACTCTGATTATATCCAGTGCATTGGAATATGCTCGCAAGGGACAGTGCGTAACAGTTGTGGCAGAAGATACAGACATATTTATCATGATGCTGCATCATTGGAATACAAACATGATTGATATTTTCATCAGACGAGAAAGCAGGCTTTCTAGAACAGGAGATACATACATAGGCTAAAGGAGGCATGCACTTCTCTGCCCATATTGATCAGGGACCATATTCTATTTACCCATGAAATTGTTCTATTTATCATGAAATTGTTAACGAAATCTTCTTATGTACAGACTTTGTCCAACACCATTAGAAAGTGAAAGTGGTTCAACAGAAGTTGGAGAGCTGAAACCCAGCTGTTCTGCTTGCTCAATGGAGGAAGCAAAGAGGACACATACTCTGCTTCACGATATTCTAAGTATATGGCCTTAATTAGTGGCAAAATAAAACAAGGTTGAGCCGCAACGTTTGCCACCAACTGAACGTGCAGCCTGCTACCATGCTCTAAGTATACACCCGCAGGTTGTTACATTGTGGTCTGATTTGAACAATGATAGTTTTGAATCGTGTGATTAGGGTTGGAAAATTGACAATGATTCTTTGTCTCCAATAATGTCCGACCTGGATGCGGCATCACAAAAGGTGCTCAAATTTATTCAGTACAAGTTCAAATAGACAGCCAAGAATCCATGAGGAACCTAACAATGCTCATGTCATAAGAATGGACTGAAATATATGATGATGATGTGCAGAGTGTCGAGGTGACTCGTGCAATAACACCGACGCAGTCATAAGCTTGGACAATGATCGTAATGCTTTGGCGGTTGATCGCTGATTTAGTTTTTGACAACAGCAATGAATATATTGAGATAAACATAACTTGATAATCAACTAGCAATATACATATTTTCAAGTTCTATGTTTTAATGTCTGTTCAAACAACAGTGTAGATGCATGGTTTTCATTATTTCACGATGAGACACAGTGCGTGTTTTAATAAATCTGTTCTTTCCTGCAAGACTTGTCAGTTTCATGTTGCGCACTGCACTGCACAACATCATCATGTATGTCATTAATTGTGCATACGTGGTATAAGCGAGACTATTTGAGTGGTATGTTTATAACAAACATACATGTAGTACCGGAAATTAACTTATGGGCGGACCATTTAATACCAGGGGGAGGGGAGGGGGTGGGGATATGGTTTTTCTTCCTAACCAAACTTTGTTCCATCTCTAATCAAAAACAAACAATTTTTTTCCTGAGATGTCACAGACAAACTTTTTCCCATGACATGTTTATTCTCATAAATTAAAAGGCATGTATTGTTTCTCATGCTCATTCCAGTCTGCCGGTATAATACCTATGTGCATTAGATGTTTGACCGAGTGGAGCGAGGGATATTTTGCTTTTCTTTGGCAGATTTGGAAAGACCTGCTGGCTGTCAACAATCTATTTTTTCCTAACACATAAATGAACAAATTATTTTTCCCCACACTTTATAGAGTTGTTTACCTTTACCTTTGATTTTTACACGCTAGGAGGCGTAGCTCAAAATTTGTCTGGTCAGTATACCCTTAGCGGATCTGTTTTGGAAAAGTAATAATTTTTTTGTGTGTCACCAGAATTTCCGCATTATTGGAAAATAATGGAGTTTAAAATTGCACTTCTCATGTTCCGAGATTATGAAATTCGAGCTGAACCAGGAAAAATCTTGGAAATTTTATCTCAAATCGATATGATCAATGATTTGCCTCGATGTTATATGCTTGGGATGTACTCTCGGGCCTTTAGGTTCAGAGCCCTGGATAATGCTACAGTCACATCTGCAATTCGGCCGCCGTTCGATGAGGAGCCGACGTATTTTTCAGCTCATCGGGCAAGCGACCGGCCGATGATCCCACGACATCGGGGCTTTCATTATCGTCGGGAAGAGGCCGGATAAATTTTAAAAAAAAACCTAAAATTTTACCCGACGTCGGGCTCGTGAAGGAATCGAGCTCAGATCAGATGAAGATCAGAAAAACATCGCACGGAGATTGCCCAGTGATCGCCCTTCATCGGTGTCATTGTCAATGGGCCGAAAAAAGGTGTGGCTAAAAGATATTTAAATCATTTGGCAATCGCAAGATCCTCGGACGGCATCTCATTCTGTCAGGTGATCAGCGGTCGCCGGACGATTCTTGTCTGGGTTCCGCGAGAAAATAATTCCAATCACGTGGGTAGGTACATAGGTCTCGCCCTAGATACAAATGTTCTCATTAACATTCACAGTGCCAAGAAGGAAAGCAACGTCTCACGACCATCATCTTAGAATCCTGCAACTGAACAGCCTGCTCACCCACCAGCAGCTGAACAACCTGCTCTGCCTCCAGCAGCTGCGAAGGATAAATCGTCGGCAGTTATTACTGTGGAGCAGGTTGAGGCTATCGCATTTTTTTAAAATCCTTTTTTTCTACTATAATCTCAACCACAAAGATTATAAAGATCGGATTAAAAGTTCAGCCCTGTTAAATGAATTAGGAAATCAAACATGAATACATCGTACTTTAAAGAATTTTATTAATATTTTGCCTAAAATGAATTGTATTTTTCCTTGGTAATATATCATGTAATTTAAGTCATTACATTGAATCGCTTTTGTTTGGTTTGTAGCGGATCGTACAACAGCGGCTGTATTTTTGTATAAATTATAACCTTTTAATAACTCCATCTTTCCATCATTACACAAAATAATTTCAATGCGGCTGTTTCAACCTCTGTTGAATAAGAAACATATACAAAGAAGTTACATTTCTGTGGATATTTAATAAGTACACGATGTCTCCTTCATCCCGGATATCAGATATAACTGTTTCGTCATAATCTGACAGGGATACAGTGGGTTAACAGGATGTGTGTCTGGTCTGTGAAAGGGGGTATGAATTTAAGCCTAATTTTAACTATGGTGACCTTTTTGCACACTCGAAATCTGTCTGGGTAGCAACCCTTATCGGAGCTGTTTTTGAAAATGCACAGCCCAGGCTTCATTATGATATCAGCAGTTGATAGAGGGGGGGGGGGGGGGACAAAAAGACGTAATATCGGCCCGTGGAATTGAGGCATTTTACATGTATTTCAATGGGACTGGCATTTGCGGTGGTGAGACCCTATATTCAGCAATATTTCGAAAAGGAAGACAATTAGAGAGCTCGTAACAAGCTGATTTTTCCATGAGAGAACCCTAGATGTCTGTAGATTAACATAGTAAACGTTCAGAAAATCCTCCTCAAGCACTCTGATATATTCAAGATGGCGCCCAAGATGGCCGCCAGCGTATAGTCATATTTAAAAAATAGCGTAAAATGATCGATTTTAGCTCGATTTTCTTTTGTAATACACCAATTCAAATAGTTTCGTGGTCAGTAAAGCTATATAGACTAATCCCAGCAATTTTGAAACCATATTTAACCCTTTTATCCCAAGAGGCTTTTTAGCAAACCCCCCTGTAATCTTCATTGGGAAAACAATGTTATTTATAATCAATTAATTAAGTATTAATGGTGATGTATATTGGTTTCAGTAATATAGCTATATTAAAAGCACGCTTATTGGTCAGTTAATTTGTATTGTTAGTTAGTCAAGATGGCGCCCAAGATGGCTGCCAGTGTATGGGACGATTTGAGAAATTGTGTAAATTCTTTAATTTTTTTATCAATTTTCTCTAGTACATCATTTCAACTAGTTTTATGGTCTGTGAGTCCATCTAAACTACTCCCGGACAACGCTTAGCAATATTTAGCACCTTAACATGATGGTTTTCAGTTGGCGACATAAAACATCTAAAATGTAGTTGGTGAGCCCATAAACCTTTCCAGTTGTTTTTCGGGTGTGAAACTGATTTATGGTTTTTTACATGTCACAGTATCCTTGGTGGATACGTTATCCCTGTAATGAATAATAACTAGTTAATATTGCAGAGTTTTGGTCATTAATCAACAATGTGTTGAGGACTAATGAGAGTGAGTATGACTTAGGCCTACTAATCAAAACCTTCCTCTGTTGATCACATTCTGATGAGATCGCTGGCTTATGGAAGGTTGGAAAGATCATTTGAATATATACTGCATGTAAGTGACATGTGATTGCATGTAGGTGATATGCCAAGTGCTGCTTGCGTACAGTCCTCGTTTGGGGTTTCAGCGAGTATGATTTTTGTCTGAATGAAACTATCATTTGAATGCATTCCCCTGGTAATAATGTCACCATACACATACTTGATCGCAAACATTATCAGCGACACGTGTAACTTACAAATATACATGTGCTTTAATGCATGCACTGGTATGTCAAATGATAATCAATTGCTTCTGGAAAGGTGGTGCATTTAGATATAATGACAGTGTCTATGGGGATATTGTGTGACAAAGGTCCTGGATACGGATCTATGAGTAGAAAATACTTGATAGATTAATACTCAATTTAATGCAAATGATCCACATGGGCTCTAGATATACCTTTTTGAGCTATTGTACTTAAATATGTCTACTTTCAGTATGGTACTTTGACCCAGTTTGATGTTGCGCTCCAGGCCATAACTTTGAAACTATTGGTTTGATGGACCAACTGTTGTACAATGATTCGCAGGAGCTCTAGGTGTGATGTTTGGGGTCTCTATACTTTCTATACTACTTGGACCTAGTTTAGTGTGTTGACCTTGATGGATCGTTATCAAATTTGGTACAGTCCAGTAACTCTATATGTGTACCTTCGTGATTAAGTACTGTACTTTACTTTTAATATTGTACATACTACTCAGTTAAGTGTCTTTGACTGTTCTTTTCTGTGACATATATGGTAAAATACTTGATCATGATGACGGATCGTCAAGCTCTTGGTGTATGTTCAGCGCTATGTTCAACACATGAAACATGGTAAATACCCAATAACTTGTTTGTCTTTTATAGATTGAGTGTGTCCCATTGGATGGTCTGACAACATAACAGGATAGCAATACAAAATATTTTTTTGATTTGAAAAACATTTATCATGCAGCCCTGTAACAATTAAGACTCGTCTCTAAAATAGATTTCACACAAAGCACCTGTGTATTCGTTTAAGTTACATGTATCACTGATAATGTTTGTGATCCAGTATGTGTATGGTGACATTATTACCAGGCGGATATAATGGCAATAAGTGGTTCATTCAGACAACATCACGCTTACATGCAATATATAATCAAATGATCTGTCCAACACAAATCAGTTTCACACCTGGAAAACAACTGTAAAAGTTTATTGGCCAAGTGGTTCACCAATTACATTTTGGATGTATTTTGTCGCCAAATGCAAACTCTCAAGTTAATGTGGTAAATAGTGCTCAACATTGTCGGGGAGTAGTTTAGATGAGTTCACAGACCATAAAACTAGTTGAAATGACAAACTTGCACAAATTCTTAAATCTGCCCGTACACTGGCAGCCATATTAGACGCCATTTTGAATAATTAAAAATACAAATTAATTGACCAATAAGTGTGACTTCACTATAACTATATTACTGTCATCACCATTAATACGGAATTAATTGATTATAAATAATAAAGTTGTCCCAATAGATATTACAGAGGTGTTAGCTGAAAAGCCTCTTGGCATAAAAGGGTTAAATATATTTTCAAAATAGATGGGGTAGTCTATAAAGATTTACTGATGACGAAACTTTTTGAAACGGTCCATTAAAAAAATGAGCTAAAATCTATCAATTTACGCAAAAAAAACATAAATCAGTCTCACGCCCGAGAAACACCTGGAAAGATTTAAGGGCTAAGTGGTTCACCGATTACATTTTGATTTGGCGCTATGTCGCTAATTGAAAACTTTCATGTTGAGGTGCTAAATATTGCTTACCGTTGTCCGGGAATAGTTTAGATAGACTCACAGGCCATAAAAATAGTTGAAATGATGTATTACAAAAAAAAATTGATATAATATCCAAGAATTTACACAATTTCTTCAATCTGCCCAAACACTGTCAGCCATCTTGGACGTCATCTTGATTAAATAAAAATACAAATTGAGTGACCAATATAAGCGTGCCTTTAATGCCTTTAATATAGTATTAATGACACCAATATACATCACCATTAATACTTAATTATTTGATTATAAATAATAATGTTTTCCAAATAGAGATTACAGGGGCGTTCGGTAAAAAACCTCTTGAGAAAAAAGGGTTAAATATATTTTCAAACTTTCTGGAAGTAGTCTATATAGCTTTACTGACCATGAAACTATTTGAAATGGCGATCATTTTACGCTATTTTTCAAATATGACTATACGCTGGTGGCCATCTTGAATATGTAAGAGTGCTTGGGAAGGACTTTCTAGAACGTTTACTATGTTAATCTAGATAGACTACCTCTAGGGTTCTTTCATGAAAAATCAGCTTGTTATGAGCTCTTTAAGTGTCTTCCTTTTCGAAATATTGCTGAATATAGGTCTCAAGTGGCGGCCATTTTGAAAACCAAGATGGCGGCCAAGACTGGACGTAGACCAACTTGCTTCCATCAAAATTCCTGTACAGGAAGATCTCAACTATCTGTGTGCCAAAATTCATAATTTTATCCAGAAGTGCACACTTCATCTTATATATTGACTTAAGAGCCCCCAATATTAGGCATATGGCATAGATTTAGGCCTACAGTCTGTTTCACCAGATCCTGGCTGGGAGTAGCCTTTTTCCAATTTTATTTGCTCGGTCCCCTAACATCCCTGAAAATTTGGTGCAATGTTGTTGTGTATTTTGGAAGTTAGACCATTTGGCATATAATAGAAATCTTGTTTCACGGTAATGGTGGTAAAGAGAGCTGTCATTTTAAAAATTTACTAAGGTCTACATGCCAAATGGTCTAGCTTCGCTAATACACAGAAAAAATCCACCAAATTTTCAAGGATGTTGGGGGAAGATGAAAAAATGATCCGAGAAAAATTTTGTTAAAAATTTTTAAAGAGCGACCAAGCAAATCCGAAAAAGGCTAGGCTACTCCCAGAGCCAGGCTGTAACTTAGGTCTATAGCCTATAGCCTAGGCCTAGTCTAATAATAGATCTAGGCATAGCCTATAGCCAGTATAGCCTAGGCCTATTCACTCTCAACAAAGGTAGATCCAGCCTAGACCTGTGGGTTGTGACCGGCGACCTCGTCAGCTATCTCAAAGGTTGCCAACCGAAATCCACTCTGCTTCTCGAGCTCTGCTGAGTCCCTAGCCTCCTGGCCCACAGCGATCTGGCTTGCCCAGAATGCAATGGGTCAAGGATGGGACTACTGAGTCCCCAGCTTGGTCTAGCCGACGTTGAGAGTAAATATTGTCTGATTTAGGGGACCTACCTTGGACTTGGTAAGCTGTAACGCGTTACACGGTACTACCCGGTAGGCTACTTGGTAGCGCAATGGATTGTAAAAAATATTTTGTAGGCCTAGGCTAAGATAGCCTGTGCTTGCACAGTCCTCTTGTGGCTCTCTCACTGACAACCAGCTAAATTTACGATAGAGACGGTATTTCTGTCTAGATAAGGCTAAGATAAACAGCCATATCATTGACTGTTCATGGATTTAGGCTTCAGTGCTACATTGGTGACGTCACATTTTTAGGCCTGATGTGGATGCACTGTATGCCTATTATTGACGTCACACTATAAAAGTTTCATGGTGCCCAGGGCTATCTTAGCATGTATGATGTAGGCCTAGGCCTAATATTTATCTGAGACAGTTTATATGAACACATGCATATAGACCTAGGGCGCATATTACTACTAGATCATCTATTCCTTGCTTTGTCACTTTCACATCAATATTATTATTAAACATGTAGCCTACAGTAGGCCTAGTTGTTTTGCATCCTATCTTTGCTTGGCATATTTATAGTCTAGACTACATTAGGCTATACTCTAGCCTCTATAAAAATATAGGACACAATTATTTTGGTAAGTCTGTAGCGAATGCTCTTCGTTGATTTCTCCGTCAATCTTGAACCGGTTTCCTTGCAATTTTGCACAGGCCATTTCCAAGTCATGTCCTAAGATCGGTAAAAACTTTCACAAAATGATATTGAACATTTCAAAAGTTAGACCATTTGACATGTAATACAATTCCAGAATATTTTTTTCTTATTAGTGTCATTGGTTTATAGAGGGACGTCATAATTGCCATTTACTACATGTCAAATGGTCTGACGTGTTGGGCACCGAGCTGCGCATTGGATCAAGTAGTGGAGTCTACCGGAAAACATGCAATCCAAATTTACTAAAATAATTGTGTCTTAGACTATATAGACTACTAAGCCTAGTCGGATTCACATTAACCGTGGTGAATAATTTTCGTTGATTTCTCAGTCAATTCTGAACCAATTGTCATAACATTTTACATATTTATAAGCCTACTAACGTGTTATAGCGATGGGGCGACAATAAATAGGCCCAGTCTACCCAGCAAATCAGAAAATGTCATTAAAGGGACAGGCCGAGGCTAAAATCATTAAAAACTCGGTGATTTTATTTTGGCTTATTAATCTGTTAATATAACCATATGATGTAAACATAGACTAGTCCATAGACTAGAAGTAGAACTGCAAAAGTTTTTTAATTTTTCGCTGCGCATTCACCAATTAGGCTAGATTTAGAGACGAAATTCTTGATTTCTTATTTTTGACAACCATGTCAAAAAAAAGAAATACGGGAATTTGATGATTTTAGCCTGGGCCTGTCCCTTTAAAGTTAGTCTGGACCATAGATATTCCAGTGATGTAGACCTATGACTATCAGTATTTGTTATACGTAGGGCTTTATACCTACCTTCATCGCAGCGCCATGACTATCAGTATTTGTGATACGAAGGGCTTACCTACCTTATCGCAGCGATAGACTTTAAAAATAAACACTCTATATGTTAGAATATGATGTGACGTCAGATGCCGACGACTAAAGTCGATACCCACTGTGTAAGGCGCAGGGTTACCTTCATTCCGGTTTATTCTCAGAAATGTGTTAACAGTGCTGTGGTCAGGTGGTTATGCCCCAGTTTAAAACATCCGTACTGCCAATACGAATGAAACCCATTTGTTGTAGTTCCTTACAGTTCGAATCGGTTCTAACCAGTTCTTTGCACTTCGTATTGCTCTTCGTATCGCTTCGCAGCGTAACGGGTTGGTTCGCAATGGAAGAATCTGGTGATGAGCAAGGAATCAGAAAAAAACTGACTAGAACTGACTCGACGCAACACAGTAGGCCTACAGATACGGTTGTCGCTGCTTGTCGTACTGAATCGTTGCTTTTTACGGCCTAGAGATACGATGAAAGGATACTAGAAAGGATAGCTACGGATTGCACCGTTGCGCAACGATGGAGTGAGACGAGATACGAATAAGGTAGATCCCAATGCGAATGACGGCGATTCACAATGAATTGATGCGAACCAGCTGGACGTTACCAATACAATGCAGAACGAATGAGGTAGATTCACATAGCGATAAGTATATAAATAGGGCCTTCGACTCTTATATCATTTCAGTGTTGCCAGGGTAGACTATGATGATCATTGTGTTTCAAATAATGCATGGTCAAACCTCACACAAATTGCAGCAGAATTTCTGACTGTCGTTTCATACTCCTAAATATGTCTCCTATAAACTCAAAAAGAGATTCGAGTGGTGGAAAGTATTTTTAAACACTGTTTCTTAACTAGGGGCCTATACCCTTTCAACATACTCGACTATTTTTATGGTGGGATGACGAGTCACTTTCTAGCAGTGTTAGGCTATGTACGTTTTTTAATAGTTGTTATTGAGATTACCAGTGCCTTCTTGAAAGACCGATATATTATTTATTCTCATTTATAATGGTCTGACAATAACTAACACATCAGCCGTCACAAATGTGATTATCTGGCACTAGTTAGAGTTCTGCATTGACCATTTTTAACTAAGTACAAGACAATTGCGATGGAGATTTTGTATTAAAATAACATTCAATCCCTCAGTTATCACAGAAGATTGAGGTCAAAGTATCCCCGTTACACTATACCTTGTTTACCCCCTAATATACATGCAGATACATATATACACTTTTATACGAGTAATTATACCAACAATAACACAAGTTGTACAGTTTCAGATTGGTAAAAATATATATTTAAAAAAACTCTAAAGATACTAATTTTGATCCAAGTCGAAAAACATATACATAAATGATACATAAATAGGTCTATATATGTATACAGTTACAACACTTACATAAGTACGTTATTATAGGCTTGCATTCAGTCTGATGACTAAATGAAAGCCTAGAATAACTGAATATTTGGATATTAAGCATGCTGATTTTCAGCACTGATATGTTTTTAAAATATATTTTTACTACGCTATGAAGTGAGATTTTTTTTGAGCAATTTAAAAACCGAAAGGATTAAAAATCAGAAGAATAACTGGGTACTAAGGGGGCTACCATTTAATATCCAGGGGGGGGGGGGGAGGGCAGGGATATTGGGATGGACCAAAATATTTTTTTCAATATGATCCAGCTCATGGTTATTTTTTTCCAGCTGTACGGTTAACAAATTATTTATTTCAACCACTTTTGAAACGACTTTCAAAAATTGCCAATGTATTATTTATTAAGGCTATATAATATGATATTAGCCTAATATTTTGCAATGTGAGAAACTGAATATCTCCAGAATCTTCAAAATTTCATCGGCTAGAAAATAGTTTAGTACGCCAAAACATGTAGGCTTGCCCGATATGCCATAAATTATTTATTTCAAATGGGATCGACATCAAATTATTTTTTTTACCTTCTCCCTGCCTTTAATTATTTATTTCGAAAATATCCCTGCCCCCCCCCCCCCACTGGATATTTAATGGTTGCCCCCTAAGATAGTGACTGTTGCTACCAAATGCATCTTCCTGACAGCAAGGCTCGCTGCTCCCGTGGTCGCAGACCGAGACCTTGCTGAATCAGTCATATCATCCACCTATTGGGGTAGGGAGGATGATTTAGATATTGAATATTCATTAATTTTTCACAAAATGCCAACTGTCTGCGACGCTGGCTCAACATTAATCCAACCTGAGACATGTAACGTCTCGTGTCTAGTGAGATGTGGTGGGAGCTGTCTGTGATACTTCCGGTGAAATTCTCGGCAACCAGACATAATAATAATAATAATGGTGAGTTCTTATATAGCGCACATACAATGCTCTGTGCGCTTCACACATATTACCCCTGGTCACTGGACCTGTTCATTCATGTACCATTTCAACTCCCTTTTTGGAGCATAAAGCACTTGCAGCCATTTCGGCGCTAGGAACTAGTCGCACACATTGCCATCTCTGTCCTACCAGGTACTCATTTACACCTGAGTCAAGTGAAAGTCCCCACTCCAATAGATGGTTTTAACACTGTTTCAGCAAGGCCTCGGTCTACGACCTCGGGAGCAGCGAGCCTTGTGTGGGAAGAATGACCAAATGCAACTTTTAGCACTATGTAATACTGAAACTCCATAATGTAGCTCTCTAAATATATTTTTTTGACCCACTCTATTTTTCAACTTGCAACATTACAATACAATAAAAAATCGATGTCCGAAGAAACCTAAACTATGTGAAAAATATGTGTTAGGGCCCAAAGTAAATTTAAAATTTGACTTGTACGGGACTCGAGCTCACAACCCCAGAAGTTTCACGCAAGAGCCTTAGCAACTACTTATTATCTCGGATTGGTATTAGATTAATAAAATAAGATGTATTGTTCATGACTAAATTGTCGATGTATATATTTATTATATGTTTTCAGAGCTAGAGAACAATTTGTCAAGCTAAAAATGGTACGTTCTATTTCAGAACATTGAACGTTCAATGTAAGCTCAACAAGTCAACCAATTGAACGTTCAATGTAAGCTCTACAAGTGAACCTGTTGGCCACACATACGACCGCTCGTTCTTTCCCTTATAAGTTTGTGCCTCCACTCACGCGTTCGTCCGCCCGTCCGTCTATCCCCTGACTCTTCAGTGCGCAAAATATGTTGCGTTACATTATAAGCTAATGCCGGGTTAAAGAATCATTCAGCTTCAAAACGCGCATGCCTGGGACGGTCAAGTGTAGGCCAACAGTAGCCTATTGAGTACATATTGACGGCATTATTATAGCCACTGAACTGATTACAAGATACTACTCAAACGAGACATTGATCCAATGCTGTTTTAATGTTAGGCCAACGTGTGCGACGCTGGCCCAACATTGAACCAACATTAGATAAATGTACAATATTTGAGAGAAAGTCCTCCTGCCCAGCAAACGCAAGACATTTGTATGACATTTATGCAATGTCGGCCAAACGTCTTCGACGTTGGTCCAACATTGCATAAAGTCATACAAATGTTTTGTGTTTACTGAGTGACAATACAAATTTGGGGGTCAAGCAGTTTCCAAATCCCCGCAGTAATACAGTCAGTTTGTTTGCAAGTAGGCGACCAAGTAGGGGCAAAAGACAAGGGCTTTGAATTATTACCTCATAGATGTCGCTCAAGTATATATGAACTTGATGTGATTTGAGAACTTGCTCTTAATGAGGCTTTAGGTATGAAACGCATATTTAGTATTATTATGGAATAGGGCCTTGGCTTACCCACGGGCACCATTGCCTTCTGGGGGACCCTTGTCCCGCGAATTTTGACAGTTGACTACACCTTTAATGTAAAGTAGCGAACACTTTGGCTTAATGTTTCGTGTTTACCGGGAGGGGCCAATAGTGGAGCTTAGCTTACCACGGATGTTCAGCGAAAATGAAAAGTCGGTCTTGAAATGATTGGATGGATGGATGGATGGATGGATGGATGGAAGGACGGACGGACGGACGGACGGACGGACGGACGCACGGACGGACGGATGAATGGATGGATGGATGGATGGATGGATGGATGGATGGATGGATGGATGGATGGATGGATGGATGGATGGATGGATGGATGGATGGATGGATGGATGGATGGATGGATGGATGGATGGATGGATGGATGGATGGATGGATGGATGGTAAAATTCGGTAATATATCTGTTTACTTTACAGGTAACAGTGAGTTACAGGTAAGTGAACATATAATGTATATATTGCCTACTTTGCTCTTGTGACGAATGACTTTGGCCATGTATACACCAACCTATTATGCCATCAAATATCTATAGTCCGGGGCTATTAGATAATAACCCGGAACAAATTCGTAACAAGCTGAATGTTCTTGAAACAACATAGAAAAACATATCAAAAGTCCTCCAAAATCCGCCTGGTATTAGTGCCCGAAATAAGGGTATTAAGGGGTAAATGGTGGTAAACAATGGGTATTAACAATACATTTAAAAGTATTCAACCTAAATTCATAAAATTTGTATCTAAATATATGTTTTAGCACCTGCGGAATACATTAAAATTATTTGTATTACTTTTTCGCCACCCTTTCATCCCCGAAAGTGGTAAATAGGAAAAATAGGGATAAAATCCATAGCTTATAAGCTATTTGACCTAGATTCATAAAATTGGTATCTAGATTATATATTTTAGCATCCGAGAAAAAATAATGAAACCGTCTTTAAAAGTTTAATAGTTTAAAATCTAATAGTTTAGGCTCTTTGAAATAAACTCGAATTAACTGTTTTATTATGTGATTAACATTATACATGAAAATACTTATTGGGAATGCAAAGGTTGTTAAAAATGAATACAACATCATATACAATTTCGTTTTTTGAGATTAAATGGTGATGGTTGGTTTTTCTTTCAATTAGGCCTACGCTTTTTTGTTTGATGCTAGGACAAATATATAAATACCAATTTTATGAATCTCCGTCAAATTTATGGTTATTCTCATAATTTTCCATTATTTGCCACTTTCGGGAGAAAGTGTTGTTTAAAATTGATATAAGTAATTGTAGTAGATTCCTCAGGAGCTAAAACATATGTTTAAAAACATTTTTTGTAACTTTAGACCCCATAGTTCATAAGCTATGGTTATCACCCCCCATTTTACCAATATTTACCTCTTATGGAGAGGAAAGGGTGGTTAAAAAATGAAGTAAAAAAATTGTTGTTGGTAATTAAGGGGAGGTCGCCAAATTTTATAAGTGTTTTAAAAAAAATTATCCGATGCTAGATACACAGTTAATGAATCTAGGTCAAATAGATCATAAATTATGGTTATTACCTCTACCTTACCCTATTTACCACTTTTGGGGATGAAACGGTGGCTAAAAATTAATACCAATATTTTTAATGGATTCCGCGGGGAATAAACATATGTTTAGATACAATTTTTATGAATCCAGGTTAAATAGTTTTAAAGTTATCGTTATTCCCTTTATCACCCCTATTTACCCCCTTATTACCCCCATTTCGGGCACTAATACCAGGGGGATCTTAGAGGACTTTTGAGATGTTTTTTTATGTTGTCTCAACAATATATGCTGAAATTTTCAGCTTGTTACGAATTTGTTCCAGGTCTCTATGAGTTTTAGACTAATACCCCTGAACTACTACGGGGAAAAAATGTGAGCCGTGTTCTCAAATCTGATATGGTGGTTTTGTTAAAACAATCATGTTCAAATTGAAACGAAAAAAATAACATTTATTTCTTTGACAGGTGTCATATTTTTTTAAAAATAAGTCGATATGAACATGATGAATATCACTCCACTCAAATCCGTGACCAATCAGTCAATCAATCAGCTTATGTTTCCTAGATATATAATAACAAAAACATGCCCTTTAATTCTTTCAAAGTGGGCAAATGCGTTCAGATCCCAATACAGCACCGATTATGAAGTATTAAGCCTAACATTATTAGGGCATTTGGCATTCATCTAAAGCTGACATTTGCGTTACCAATGTCAGTTTCAAATGAATGAAAAATACAACACATAAGCAACTTAGCCTAGTTATTTAGATAGATATAGGTCTACCTGTCTACTCTTTTGTCTCCATTCATCACAGCAATAATAATACTTTTGTTGGTCCTCTTTTTCGATATTAAATATATGTCTAGTATCGGCCTTTATACGTGCCACTCTTCCTACCCCAAATGAACATTTAACAGAAGGCACTTTCATTTCAAAAAATGATTATGCCCAAACTATGCCAGTTTATATTTCATTGACATTTTCGATTGAAGATTGATCAAACAAACAGAAGGAAAATTAATGAACATAGGAATTTGGAATACCAACAAACAGGAGGCGAAAAATAACGAGCCAACGAGTTAGCGAATTAACGGGCAAACGCTAATTGAATGAAAATGAACCAACGAATGAAAGAACGAACGAACGAGCGAACATGCCAAACGGACAGTGAAAAATGAATTAATGGGGCTTTAGTCTATATTTGTTCACATATAGGCTAACTTGGGTCAGTAGAACCGGAGGATGGTGAGATGAATGAGATGCCACTGCCATCTAGACACAGGATTCGAAATTCGAACCCTGGTGGTCCCAGCACAAACACGTTACCTCTCGGTCAATTAGGAGGTTTCCCACAATATTGAATCTATACGAGTGAGCGAGGAAGGAATATCTTGTTTCTTTGAAACATGAATGGCAGAGCGAGGGACGAAACCTGGCCGCGATCTCCGACTTTCCAAGCAGGCAGCTTTAACCACTGCACCATGCCACCCGCAATTATGTGACACAGAGTTTGAAGTGCATAGTTAAATTTGATAACAAAATCGGAAAGTATGTAACTCCAAAATGTTATGCTGTAACTTCTTTAACATTTGGTTTGTCTCACATAATTAAATTAAAGACACCACCCTAAATAAACCGAAATCACAGCAGATGTCTACTAATGATGGAAATATGTTTAGTGCGGCTGAATTAAAAAGAAATGCAAATTTTGTCGATATTTAATAAGTACATGGTGTCTTCCTTATGCAGGATATCAGATATAACTGTTTCTATTTGTGATAATCTGGCGGGGATACAGTGGGTTAAAAGGATGTGTGTTTTTATGCGAAAGAGGGTATGAATTTTAGCCTAATTTGAACTGTGGTGACATTTTTCCACGTTAGGGGGAGTAATGCAAAATCTGTCTGGGCAGCAAACCCATATCAGACTTGTTTTTGAAAACACACAGCCCAGGCTATATCATGATATGCGGCACTACATGGTTGGGGGGGGGGGGGGAGGGGCAGAAATTAGTAAAATCGGAATTGAGGCAGTTTACATGTATGGGGTGGTGAGACCATAATTATGATAAACTGATTCCAGATATTCAGTATCAGAAATAAACTAATGAAGACATGTCTCTTTTGAACAGAGTGGGCTTCCGCGAGCTTCGGCGTGACAGGCGCATCGCTAAATCACTACACGAGGATCCCGTCCTGATTTTATTCGAAGGATTAAAGTATTACAAAAATATTGAATATCATCAATTAGTTTTAAAAAGTGCCCTTTTATATCAAGCCTATCTTCTATTCGGAAAATTACGGGCAATAAAAGGACTGGTTACATTATACGTTAGTGCTGGTTACAAATTACGTTTTTCCCTGTGAACGTATAATGTAACCAGACGTATAATGTAACAGGTTACATTATACGTCTGGTTACATTATACGGTTCTACACATGGCTCAGAGACGCCCCCAATGTCGCATCCTGAATCTCGGTCAGGTCGCAGAAAAATCCCCATCATGTCCGATGTTGAATTCGAATCCACGACTTTGTGCCCGCAGCTCTAACCACTAGACTACGGCGTATTCTGTAACACTCGTGTATTTATTTTTTATCGTGCATATTGCCCTCTACTGTGTACTTATTTATCAAACACTGGACATTCGCAAATACGTTGATAGCAGGTACATGTGTGCATAATGTGGGTAATAATTATTATGCATGTCTCGTAATCACACGAAACTTACCATTTTGCCACGTGTATGTAAATATAATAATAAATAACACTATCATAACTGATATTTATTATATTTTTAGGTAACATCGTGTAAGGTACAGTTATATTATAATCCCATTTAAAAAAACTCATTTTGCTCCGAAGACACTGACCCAGCACAGCTATAACGAGAAAATAATGTAATAACAGACTGTTTTAATACAAGTCGACAATATAGAATTACCGGGATGAGAAATTAGATAGTCCACAACGCACGTGTGTGAAATATGATTAATGGGTATTAATCCTGCCACACACTTTCGCGATTAGAAAGTTTTTCTGAGCGGAAAATTAGAATAATTATTATCACTTCCCGTAAAATATGATGTCAGTAATTATTTAAAATTACAAAGACGGAACTTATATTTATTTTTTGGAAAATAAGATTATCTAAAGCCACTTGTTCTCTATTATCAGATTATGTAACAAATATAAACATGTAGACGTTAAAGCATTTGCACTTGACACTCATTGAATCTAACATTTAATGTGCTGTGCTAACAATTGATTACTTTTGCAGATTTTGCCCACTACAAAGTTCATGAAAAATAGCGAGTCTCAATATATAATGTAATTATTTCCCCATCATTTTTTATATTATATGTCGAATCTGCCCGTGTAAATGGACATGTTAATAGGAGCACGTTTCAGATTCGCATTTATGTGTAATGGAAGTCGAGTCGTCTTTTGATGCCGACTGCGAATTATGATACCTTTTGCAATTTGAAAAAAAGACAGTAGGTGAAAACTAACTGGAGATCGTGACCATCGTCCCTAACTTTGTAATATGAAACTTTTTTTCTGGTTATTATTCTGATGATAGTGTTTTGAATGGTGAATAAGATACGGAAATATTAATATGATTTAAATATAAGTACGAGATGTAACTTCCCACATTAGCTACCTATTGATACCGTCGAGTTAGTTCTTTTGAATTAGCTTCTTATCACATCAAAATAGTATTTTGTTCCATTTTCAAAATATTATCCTATTTTAATTTGATTCCGCCTAAAATAAAAATTGAAAATTATCGAATGAAGTGATAATACGTATGAATCACTGTAATTTAAGTACAATTTTAGCTTGAAATAGGCTTATTGGCTGTGATGTTAGATTTGCTCTGCCCTTAACATGCTTAAGACCTACTTATTATAATAGACCTACTTTAAAAGTGTTGATAAAAGTGATTAAATGTGATCTATCACCCCTTATATGGTATGAATAATTATGTCCTTATATGGGGTGAATCCCGTGATCGGCTATCATGTGACCCTCTCAGAGAGTCACATGATAGCCGATCACCCCATATAAGGAAAAAACTTGTGCCCCATCTTGTAGCTTCTTTGAATTATTTGTCACAAATTTATTCATACTATATAAGGGGTGATATGTCACCTTTAAGATTAAAGTCACGATATCTCACTTTTCTTCACCATGTTCACCGAATGAAAGAAACACAACTAGCTATATGCACTGTAGCTAATAATGTGATGAAACAGTATTCCATTTCGTTTTAGATGAATCATGCCTTACAAAACGAGTTTCCAGTTTTCCTGGTGAAGGTAAGCTAATTATTTTTATTCACACCATCATGATTTAATATATTTCGATCGCTTCATCATGTTTATGTTAGGCAAGGTATTAATTTAATTATGTATGTATATCATTTTTGTCACGGGATTCTATAGCGATAAGGTACTAATATAATTATGTATGTATATCATTCTTGGCACGGGATTCTATAGCTTTCATCGAACTCATATAAGAAATTAGGATGTCAAAATGCGCAGCAGGCTATTTAAATATTTTCACACCCAGGTTGACATTTTCACGGAATCGCCTATATTTACTTATAGACATTATACTCACTAGTAATTTCCAGCGCACATGTTGATCATGTTGACGGCCGCAAACACATGCATGACACAATTTTATATAATTATAGATATTTTCAGAATATGTCTGGTAGTCTGAGTGTTGATTATTCAAGATTTTTTTTCGTGCTATAATCAATATTGGTATAATCTTATAAAATCGTTGATCGGCAAGTTCAACAAGCGTTAAACAAAATGTTATACAAGATGAGATACTGCATACATTTAAAACCACTAGATATAGTAGGCCTACATGTACAGTAGGCTATGTCTGGGTGTATATATGCAACATATTAAGAGAAAGCAGGTATTTTGCCCTTGTTAACAAAGAGTCTAGAACAATTTCTAGACTTTTTGATGTTACTGCACACTGCTACATAGAGTTGAGTGAATATTAATTACGCTCCTATATAATTGCTTTTACATGCGGTGAACATGGGAGGAGACGGGGAATCACTGTAAGAATATGTGTAGTCATGGTACTGGTCGGCTGCAAGAAGCAGAATAAATATGTTGAATGTGTTGAAATGCTCTGAGTGAGCGTAACTGCACTAGTGCTCGCTAGGTGGATCACACACCTTATCATCACTGGAGAGTGCCATAAATATATTTAAAACTTATATGATTATAAAGATTATATTTATGACTTTTACTCCGGACAGTAATTCCCAACACACATGCGGGTGTCAACTTCCGCATACACGACGCAATCTTATTCTTAAAAAAATCACAATTTATAAATGGTGTATTCGTCCAGATTTATTATGGATTTTTTAGAATATATCTACCGAGTGGTATACAAGATTAGTTATGCTAATCAATCTCAGTATAGTCTTATAAAATGTTTAGTCAGCAATATATAGCAAACTTGTATAAAATTATATGAGAGAATGCATACATTTAAAATTACTGGATATAGTCTGAGTGTATATAAATTAATAGAAAGCATGTTTCTTACCCATATGTTACTGTACCCTTGCTGGACAGAGTGGAGTGAAAATTACGCCACAGCATGGAGTTGCTGACCTGCATGCGCACGCCAGATTTGAAATAACATATACGCTAAGATCAGTGCTCATTCGTAAAATACAATAACATCTCCTTAAAGTAGAAATGAATCTAGCCTTTATGTCCGTGATAACCACTTACAATCGAGAGCTATAAGGGGCCCAATTGGGGATCACAGACTCGGTGCAGCCGATTAGTGGCTGTAAGAAACTGTGTAACAACTTAACAGAGAAAACATTGTTGATTAACATATGTTGATGTTTATATGCATATTTCAAGCATTTTCAGCTTTTTTGGCGTTGCGCCAACTTTGGGAATAATTTTGTAAAACCTAATTTGCATAATTCATCATAAATAACATACTTAGCCATTTTATAATTAAACTTTTTAACAAATTGGCATAGAAACAAGTGTAATACAATTTTTTCGAATAACTTTAGCACGAGAAAGTGAATTTTGACGTTATTTTTACAACTCAAGATCAAGGTCGACTAAAAATGTCAAGGTCAAGGCCGAAATATTGCCAATACTTAATGCATGTTTATTTGCCACATATGTGTTAATTGTACAGGATATTTTTTAATCGGTGCATTTTTAAACATGTATGGTTCTTTTTAAAGATTATTAGATATGTGACGGGGGACTTTAGTTGAGCTTATTCGCATAATTTACCTAATTCACATAATTGACAATTAATACTAAAAAACGTTAATTAAAAACGTGCAAGTATATGTATGTGTAGTGCCATAGTTTAAGTTTGAAACCATTTCATCACTACAATAACAGCTTAGGCACGTCTAGTTATCAACAAAACTTTTTTTTAAATATGTAAATTGGTATAATGGTCATATACAAATTAAAAGCTGCATAATTCCCCCTTAAATTATGTAAAGAGACATCTGATATGTGAGGGGTGCGGGTGAATGTCGTTTATTTGGTAAAATTACAAAAAAATGTAGAACAAAAGATGACGCTAGCAACTAAATGTGCATGACAATCATGTTTGAAATATCAAATCTTGAGGGTGTGTTTATTTTCTTTAATATCTTTATAAAAACCTCACTATCTGGAATCCGAAAGTGAGTCCCTTAATATGCGCCAATATAGAGATAATTAATATGTACTATATAATAATAGGCATATTTCACCATACCTAGCATAACCAAATCTTATGAGAACCATCACAGACCATTATTTGCTACATTTCTTTAATGATATGAAAATACAACGATGTGAATATCTAGAGCTAACAAATTACATTTAACCTCTCATTTAAATTGTTCAAAATCAGGTGACACTAAACGTGCCCGTGACACAAAATTTTGATCACTGGCTCACACAGATATACAAAATCTACTTCCGTGGTTTTCAATATTAATTAGCAACACTTTAGACAATCTGAAGATAGTCTAACACATTATTAGCTATCACCACTGGTGTGGAAGACGCAACGAGCATGCGTTGTCTCCTGTAGCTATGATATACTAACCAGTGCTAACTGTGTCATGCGTAAAAGTCTGTTACATCTTCTATTTTATTGCCATAATGATATTCCCACACTATTATATAATACAATATTCTGATATTATAATGATATGTTATTCATTATAATGCCACATCATCACAAATACAATGCGATATTGTGACATCAATGTGTCATTTCATCAATGTATATCATAATATTCAAATACCATATCCTAATATTCAAATGTCATATCCTGACATTAAAATGGCAATGTTGTGATGTTAAAATGTTATTTCCTGATATTGTAATGCATATCGTGAAAATATTATGCCATATCTTGTCATTTTAATACCATAACTTGATATATATGATCTGTATACAGCTGTATCCAGACATCCTAACGTCATTTTGCTATATTAAAGAGCACTATTTGGACATCATATACTATATCATGACGTTAATGTCTCATATGTTGATATTACAAGCAAAATTGTTACTATGTTCAATGTGTTTTATTCATGTGTCAGTCTTATATTAAAATCGATACACAAAGCCTACATCTCATATGTTGACATTGACCATTTCATGTCTTTGAAGCAGGCTTTGCTAACGCAATCCCTGCTTCAAATGAATGAAAAATACCAATACCTTTTAAATTAGACTTGATACTGCTTCTAATTAATGGTTTACCAGAGATTAAAATACGTCAACATGACAAATCTCAATCAATATTTCTAGTGGAAAAGCAGTACGAAAACACTTCAAGGTGCTACTCGCTATGGTAGAATATACTACATTGTACCATGTCGGTTCTATGTTGATAAACTCAATATATATTAAAATATTTGTGGTATAACTCAGTTCTAGACTCCATGGGTTTGGCCCAAAAACCCAGTTTAGGTTCAACGGCAAGATAGTTACTTCATATTTTCATTTTTTTATTAGATCGCATAACATACTCAGAACAATATAGCGGCCATATTGGCATTACATGGTGACGGCCATCTTGAATTAATAAAAAGTCACAAGGGGGATTTTAGGAACTCTTTGGTATTCGTCTAGAGAGATGTCCACGTATCATTCCCGAAGAATTAGTTTTTCGCAATTTCATTGTTTTTCAAAGAGATCGCTTAACCATACTCAGAGCAACATGGCGGCCATCTTTGATTTGTGGTATTAAGAAAAGGATTGATATCATTTCTGATTATTTGGATTAACTCTTTGTGCCATAGAATATAGGTAGACACACCAAAATCATTTTTTTTGAGGAATTCGGGAATACCCCTGTTTTTTTGTCTAAAAATAGCGTTACATGGTGGCGATTATCTTGAAATAAAAAAAGCTACAATGAGGATTTTGGGGACTGTTCGGCATTCGTCTAGGGGGATGTCCAATTATCATTCCTGGAAAAAAAATCAGCTCTCCGGAATTTTATTCCAGGTTTAACCCTAATGCTCTTGCACTATCAATGATTCACCTTAACATAAACGTGTTTCCACAATGTATTCATGTCAGGTTTGGTAATTATAATAAATGTTTACTGTGCTCTCTACATGATATGGGCTAAGATTGAATATTCCTAAGAGCAGGCATGTATTGTGCAACGCAACTAACTCAACGAGTTGAACATATTTTCTAAATTTGCAGATACGTTTCGTAGATTTGCTGTATCTCTAACTACATTTTTGAAACTTTGCGTTTGACTATAATATTTTAACATACATTTATTCTAAACTCTTATCTAAAGACAATAATTTAATAATGCAATAGCACTATTTTGAGAGAAACAGTGGGCGTAGTCATGGTTCGCTCGAAGTGAAATGGGATAAGGCAATTTGTCGCTGTGGAAAAAGCCACAATAAGGATCAATGTGAACCCTGGCTGTTTTTTTAATTAATATTCCGGAACAATAAAGAAACAGATTGTAAACTGATGTTTTGATTGTTGTGTTGACATGCGTCAGTGTCAATTAGTGTACAATGTATCATAAAACATGGTTTCATCTTCATTTAATAACAAATAACCATTCATCGCATAATTCAAGTTGATATCTGATATGTCAGCCATATTAGTCTCAAATTGTGCCACTTCTGTAAGATCGAAAATGTGCATCTACAAAATGTGAAATAATCGATTTTGTGTGAGCATGATGATCGGCTGCACATTAGAATCAGGAGCAGTCGGCTGTAGTTCGTTTGATTATAAACTTTTAGGTCGATTTTGCTTACGTGCGGTTCAGTGTAAGCGCGTGAATTAGCTGGATATATAGGTTCATCGCTGCAAATTAAAGTCGCCAGCAAAAAGGTCCATCAGATTATGTAAATATTAAACATTGTGTATAGCCTATAATCAATGATGATATCGAAATTAAACCATTTCAATGTAAATGTTTTATTCCATGCAGAAATAGTTTTGACTATCAAACAACCAACTGAAATTGTGGTTACCTAATCACTAACCATCAATGTCGAATAATCGATATCTGCAGTATTGCTAAGATATAAATTGATTATTTGCAGACGATTCAATAATTTAAAAAAAGTTCACTATTTTATGCTTTTAAATTTGTTGAAGCTAATTATTAGCATTAAGTGATTACATACATGATTTGATAAAATGGTTAAAATACAAAATAACTGTTGTATAACTGCTGATGGCGATGTCTCATTTGATTCGCTTGTGGTCTGACCTGATTATACAAGGTACATGTCGTATGTTTGTCATCGCGGTTGTGGAAATGCAGCGCCCCAAACTGTTCAAATGCTTGGACTGTGTAGTACTATGATCAACGATATTGTGTACTCGTGAAGTCAATGTGAGTAAGGCATACATATATGATATCGGTCATCCTTCTGTCGCGATATCACCAAGATATATGCAAAATATTCAATCACAGCCCGTGAGTGGTCCCTCCCTTTTCCCTCCCTACACCTCTCCTCCCTCATTTACTAACTCATTTACTATGAGTATAGTTCTTCATAAGTTTCTTCATCAGTCACAACGTGTTGCTATTTTAGATTGTATCTTTAGTATTCGGCGAGATATCATTTTTAGCTCAGGTGCGACGGAGGGAGCTATGGAGTCGGCCTCTGTCCGTTTTTTACCTCTTATTTTGCGTATCACTTTGTAACAAAATAACATAGAAAAACAATGAGGGTGACTTTCAGGTGAATAATGGACAGGTTAAAACATATTTTATCTGAATTAAATACGCAAGGTCACAGAAGAGATTCTGTGACCTACGTTACGGCGTTGGGCCGTCTGGTACGGCGTTGGGCCGTCTGTGGACAATTCGTTTCCGGGGCATATCTCAAGATCTACTTGTCCAATTGTTTTTAAATTTTACGCAACACCTCTATAGGGATCTAGTTGTGTCTTTTGAGTATATAAACTTTGATCTACTTTTGGTTCCGTACTATGACCTATTTAGCCGTTTTGATACACACTTTGTTCCCGGAGCAGATCTCGAAAACTACTCGGCCGCTACAGTCATATCGCACATGTATACATGATCTCTAAAGTCTCTAGTTGTGCCTTTTCAGGTTTTCTTACCTTGATCTTGATTTTGACCTAGCACTTTGACCTAATTTATAACATCGGTATATACGATTAAAATATTTTGCCGAATATCATGAAAACCGCTTAAAACAAAATGTAAGGTTTCAGGAGAGGATGCACCCTGAAAAATTTTGACTTCATCAAATTTAAAATGGCCGCCTATCGCCCATTATTGACTTTCACATGCCCGATATTTGGTAAACCGAACAAAATGTGATTTTTTTGGGGAAGATGCACACTGAATTTTTTTAGTTCAATCGAATTTAAAATGGCCGACAATCGGCCATTTTTTACCTCGATATGCCTGATATCATTTAAACCGTGCTAGATAGCTAGACCATTACTATACAACAAAACGTGAGGTTTCATGAAAGCCTGCATCTGAGAAAAAACACGATTCGATGAAATTTAAAACAGCCAACTATAGACCATTATTTACTTTCACATGCCAGATATTTAGTAAACCGCGCGCTAGGTGGCTAGACCATTACTATAAGACAAAATGTGAGGTTTCAGGGGAGGATGCACCCTGATTTTTTTTTTAACTCGATCGAATTCAAAAAGGCCGACAATCGACCGTTATCTATATCGATAGGCCTGTTACCAGGTAAACCGTGCTAGATTGGGCTCATCTCAGCACAAGTCAACACATCAAGCCCGAGCCTTTAGGCGAGTCTTGATGTGGTGGCGAGTGCTGAGATGAGCCCGTACCCAACGAGGTAGTATGTATTTTCTCGTACGAATATCCGAAACGGTAAAATCTAAACTGCACAGTGAAGCATAAGAGAGAGAGTGTGAGGTGGGCTGATCTCACCATACGTCTCGTAGTGAAAGCATGAGTGCGAAAACCTTACTATGAAACAAAATGTGAGGTTTCAGGGGAGGATGCAACCTAAAATAAATCAACTTGATCAAATTCAAAATGGCCGTCTGTCTGCCATTATTTACTTACATATATGGTCTCACCACCCCAAATGCCAGTCCCATTGAAACGCATGTATAATGCCAACATTCTAAGGGCCGAAATCACCACTTTCGTCCCTAACTGCCCCCCTATTAGTGCAAGAGCATTAGGGTTGAACCTGGAATAAAATTGCAGAAAGCTGATTTTTTCAGGAATGATACATGGACATCTCCCCAGACGAATTCCGAAGATGCCCCAAAAATCCCCCTTGTGCATTTTTTTTAATTCAAGATGGCCGCCACCATGTAACGCCATTTTCGAAAAAAACAGGGGTATACTATAATTCCTCACTTTTGCAGTTCGAAAAAATATTTAGGTGTCTCTACTTATGTTTGAGGACACAAAGAGTTCATCCAGATGATCTGAAATGATATCAGTACTTTTCTCAATACCAAAAATCCAAGATGGCCGCCATATTGATATACTGAGTATGTTGAGCGATCTCTTAATTAAAAAAACGAAAATATGAGGTAGCTATCTCGTTGTTGAGACTAAAATGTATTTTTTGTCTAAACCCATGGAGTCTAGCACTTATTTAGATCACCAATATTTTATTATATTGAATTTATCAACATAAATCCCACATACCGGTAGTTTAATGTTATGTAACACCATATAACGTCATTTTTCAAAAAAAAAACAGGACTATACCACAATTCCTCACTTTTGCAGTTAAAAAAAAATATTGTGGTGCCTCTACACAAAAAGCTCATCAACAGGATCAGAAATGATATCATTCCTTTTCTTATCTCCACAAATCCAAGATGGCGACCATTATGTGAAGCGTCCCCCCCCCCCCTCAGAAAATCACGTACATGCCATAATCATCATGTTGTTGAAACTTTTTTTCAGGGCCATGGAATGTGGAATATATTTCCATCACCAATTTTTTAAATAGAATGTGCTTATCAACACAAAATCCAACATGGCTGCCATATTGGTTAGCTCTTTTAGCGCAGATGCCACGATTAAGCGATGTCCAACTGCTTTTTCATATGGGAATATAGATATAGACTGATCAAATTTACAAAATATCATATGTCAGAAATCATTGATTAAAAATTCTAGCATCTCTCATCTTTAAATATAAGGGTATTTTTCATTCATTTGAAGCTTGAGATAGCGTAAGAAATTCCAATTTCAAACACAGCGACTAATTCCAATGTAGGTATTTTATATAGTAGGCCTATATAAAATGTTTTTCGATTTTGGTTAAGTATTAGTTGTGATTATTATTGTGAATGTACATAATAACAGAGATAAGTACAATATTACACCAGATTGAACACGTTCAACGTCAGGATATGATAGTTTTATGTCAGGATATATGAATATGATATCAGGATATGACACTTTAATATCATGATATGTAATATAATGTCCAAACATTGGTGTTTAATATAGCAAAATCAAGTTATGATGGCTCAATACAGCTTTATAAAGGCAGTATATAGTGGCTAAACATCACGTTGCTGTATTAAAATGAAAAGATATACATCATATTATCCCGAAATGCATTACAATTTCGTGATATATCATTTTAACATCACTATGACATTTTAATGTCAGGATATGACATTTGAATATTAGGATATGGTACTTGAATATTATGATGTGACTTTATACATTGATGAAATGACACATTGAGGTCACAATATAGCATTGTAATGTGATGGTGTGTCATTATAATGACAAACATGCTATTTAATATCGAATATTGTATAATAAACAGTTCGAAGTCAGGATCTGGCATATTTATGCCAGGATATTGGATTGTAATTTATCAGAATATGACACTTTAACGTCATGATATTATAATGTCCAAATTTTGTCCTTTTATATCACACAATAAGATTTGAATGTCAAGATACTCAATTTTTTATGATAGGATATGACATTATCAAATCAAGATATGGCGGGCTTGGCGGCATTATAATGTGACATTATAAGGACTGAATATGACACTACAATTTTTTAATGAGACCATAGAATGTCAGGCTTTGTCACTTTGAAGTCTGGATATGGCATTTTAATGTCAGGATATTATATTGTCATGTCAAGGTATAACATTTCAATAACATTATATTGACAGACGCACGTTACCATATGGTAATACAGAATCGACATAGAACATTCCAATATCAGGCTGGCACATGTCAGTTCAACATATATATCGCAATATAATTCAGTAAGTAAAGGCCTCTACATTGCTCAAATACCGGTACTCCAATACTGCCAACAACAAAAGCACTTCGGAAGATTCAATAAAATGGAAAGTAATTAGATAGCGTTAAGACACGTTCTCTTTGAACAGCATGTGGCCTTGCCCTCTTTTACTTTCATTTCCTCTTACACTAAAATGTCATATTGTGAAGTTAATATGCTATATCATGATATTTAATATCGTTACAATACACTAAAAGATCCTGTCACTTTTATACCATACAGTGATGCTTAACCACCATATCCTGCATTTATAAAGCTGTATCCAGACATCATAACGTCATTTTACTATAATAAGGAGCAATATTTGGACATTACAAAACCATATCATGACGGTAATGTTTCTTGTCCTCATATTATCGTGACATAAAGAGATCATATCCTGACGATAAACTTTGACATCAATTAATTTAATGTCATATTCCGATATTCTGATGTAAAATCATCTCATTACAACACCATACAATGCCATAACTTCATTACGAAATATATATATCCTAATATTCAAAATGTAATATCTTGATATTTAAATGATATATTTCATGATATTAAACAGATTGACATTCGCAGATCAAGGACAAAAGTAAGTATTTAAAAGAGCTTTGTTACAGGACGATTATCACAGATGTCATGTACATGTAACGTGTAAGGCGCAAGTCCTTATCTTGTAATTGATTTTTGCTAGAAAGCCTCCCTTCAACGTCACCTACTGCCCCAGCCAACACGGGGCATTAATCCAATTCTGTTTATTTTTTGTGCCAGCGTCGAAGACGGTCAGCCCATATTAAAACAGCATTAGATGAATGCCTCGTGTTTAAACTCAATTATGATACAGAGCATATTTTGCTGTACAGGAGGGTGTGGAATCTACAGTCTGGGAACGGATTTTATATCATGGTCGTTTGTAAACAACGCAAACTGAAAGAGCAGTCGCCCCAGAAAGAGTTCTAAAAAGAGTGAGTTGCGGGTGCAGAGTGGCTTGTTCAAAGGGGGGGGGGATCTCACAAATCTAGACTATATTGTACAATTATGTGCTCTTTTTGTATTGGCCAAACATGTAGAAACTGTGACAGCTCGGATGATTGAAACGCAATAATTTCATTATTTACCTGAGATTAATTTGTTAACTTGACAAATCTCAATCTACATTTCTAGTGGGAAAGCAGTTCGAAAACACTCCAAAGCGTCACCCACCGTGGTAGAATTAACTATAACTACCATGTGGGATTCATGTCGATAAACACAATATAATAAAATATGGTCATCTAAATAAGTTCCAGACTCCATGGGTTCGGCTAAAAAATACATTTTAGTTTCAACAACGAGATAGTTATCGCATAGTTTCGGGTTTTTTAAGAGATCGCTTAACAAAATATTATGGCGGCCATCTTGAATTTGTGGTATTAAGAAAAGTACTGATATTATTTCTGATCATCTAGATAACCTCTTTGTACTTTAAAACATAGGTGGAGACACGAAAATCATTGTTTTATCTTCAAAAGTGGGGGATTGGGGTATAACCCTTTTTTTTAAAATGGCGTTACCTGGTGTTATTTTTAATTAACTACTATGTGAGATTTATGTTGATAAATTCAATATAATAAAATAATGGTGATCTAAATAAGTGTTATATTCCATGGGTTTGGCCAAAAAATACATTTTAGGTTCAACAACGAGATAGATATCTCATATTTCCGTGTGTTTTTAAGAGATCGCGTACCATAATCAGAACAATATGGCGGCCATCTTGGATTTTTGGTATTGAGAAAAGTGCTGATATCATTCCTGATCATCTGTATCAACTCTTTGTGCCGTAAAACATAAGTAGAGTCACCAAAATATTTTTTTCCTAACTACAAAGGTGAAGAATTAGGGTATACCCCTGTTTTTCGAAAATGGCGTTACATGGTGGCGGCCATCTTGAATTAAAAAAAATGCACAAGGGGGATTTTTGGGGCATCTTCGGAATTCGTCTGCGGAGATGTCCAGGTATCATTCCTGAAAAAATCAGCTTTCTGCAATTTTATTCCAGGTTCCTGTGTTTTTTTCACTAATGCTCTTGCACTATATGTGACACACCATAATAAAGCCTAAGCTGTCCTTTTTCAAAAACAGCTTCGAAAATAGTATGCTAACTTCCTGCGTTTTGAGCTACACGCCGATGTTGGTAAAAAGGTCCGTTTTGCCCAGATCTCCCGAAATATTCTTGCGCCCATTCCCTGAAAAGACACAAATCCTTCTCACCCCATGTGTCCATCCGAAAATCTCACATAACAGTTATACCTCATAGCACAGATAGCAAAAACAGTGTGTGCTTACAATTTATCCACATAATTACAACATTCCTGTATTTTTCTTAATTCACCAGAAGCGGAAACAACCATTTAAAGCAGTAATTTGGGTGGGGATTCTCTAGTCAGTAGCCACCCCCCTTGGATTTCGGCTCATTTAGGGTGGTGAGACCATATATACAAACGTAATTTTTTTTGTTTAATTTTTTTCAAACAAGGATGGAGCAGCAAGTTGTTCTGATCAATATATTTCTCAAATTTTTCGAATACATCGAATGATGTTGCTTTGGGAGCTCTTTTATTAAGCACTGATATTGTAAAAATCAGCCCGTTTCCCGTAATTTTGCACTGCAGGAAACGTGGTTAGATAAAGTTTGCAGTTCTTACTCTTATTTAATCACAATAGGTAGTCATGGTGACCATTTATGATTTAGAATTATGAAGAAAAATAATTTATCAATTGTGATAAATGGTTATTGACATTACAAAGGATTAAACTTCCCGTATTTTTTTATTCATTTGTAACCATACAACAAGTCAAAGTAGCAAAAAAAGCATGTTATCTACGAATTACCAACCAAAACACGCCCTCCTAGGCCTATCTTCCAGTTGTCACATCGACCCATCAATTATATGTCTTTTATTCAAAATTTTACAGCCTAATTTGTTGCATCGACTATCAGAATACAATTAAACACAGTTTGAATACTTTTTCTTTCTATTCAACAGCAGAACCATTATAATATATAATCCTAACCCTGCTTCAATGCCCTATACACACATGGTCTCACCACCCCAAATGCCAGTCCCATAGAAACGCATGTATAATGCCAACATTCTAAGGGCCGAAATCACCACTTTCGTCCCTAACTGCCCCCCTATGTGACACACCATAATAAAGCCTAAGCTGTCCTTTTTCAAAAACAGCTTCGAAAATAGTATGCTAACTTCCTGCGTTTTGAGCTACACGCCGATGTTGGTAAAAAGGTCCGTTTTGCCCAGATCTCCCGAAATATTCTTGCGCCCATTCCCTGAAAAGACACAAATCCTTCTCACCCCATGTGTCCATCCGAAAATCTCACATAACAGTTATACCTCATAGCACAGATAGCGAAAACAGTGTGTGCTTACAATTTATCCACATAATTACAACATTCCTGTATTTTTCTTAATTCACCAGAAGCGGAAACAACCATTTAAAGCAGTAATTTGGGTAGGGATTCTCTAGTCAGTAGCCACCCCCCTTGGATTTCGGCTCATTTAGGGTGGTGAGACCATATGCCCGATATTTGGTAAACCGTGCTAGATGGCTAGACCATTACTATAAAACAAAATGTGAGGTTTCAGGTCTCACCACACAAATTCATTCGCGCATATCATTATAAAGTTTAAGAATAAGAAAGTTAGTCTCTTTTTAAAAATTGTGGCTCTTTGCAGCAGCTCCTGTGGTGATTATTACGGAAATATCATTTTGATACCAATTTAAATCGATTCTGTGATGTTTTGTTGTAGCAAAAGCATCGAAATGATAAAAGATAGATCTATCAGGAAGTCCTTGCGCTGGCTGTAACAAGGCTCTTCTAAAAAACGAGGTCAATTTTTTTCTAGGTCGCCCGGGGGAGAGTGGGGCAAGAGCTTATTCTAGGCTAAAATAGCAGGAAAGCAAGCAGATTCACATACCTTTTTTATTTTGTATTTTGAAAGAGAACAGCAGGATGGTTTAAATGATATATAGGGTTATTTACATTTCCCCATTTTAGGAGTGCTGGGAGGCCTGAGCGTATGGGTCATAATACATGTAAGTCTATGGGACGGGTATTATGTGTGGTGAGACGTTAAGGCCATAGTTCCAGAAAACACATTTTCGCGCCTGTGGGATGTTTTATTGCTACTAGACCATTAATTTTGCTCATTTATTATCACCAGGCAGCCAATTCAGCAAAAAAATATAATACAGACATGTTTTCTAGCGAATTTAACGAAACTTATTTGATAATGTTCAATTATGGCCCATATACCAAGCATTCGTCCATATAGCACTGAAACAGTTGTAAGTTCAACTTGGTTCTTCCGCTTCCCCGCATTGATTTTCTTGTCCTTTGGTATTTATACCTCTTTTGTTTGTGTGTATAATGTCCGTACATCACTATTCTGAAGAAATAAAATCATTCATTGCCCAATTTCAAGACGAGTCTCTGAAAAAATAGCCAATTCCATACAGATGCTTCATGAAAATGGAAAATTATGTTGTAATATCGAAAAACGGGCCATTTCTCGAGATCTGGTAATAAACAGGGGAATTTCATTTTGCGTTTGTGTGCCTTCTGCTCATCGGAATTGCACAAGGTTTTCTTTTTCGATTTCAGAATAGAATGTATTTTCTAGCTCACTTGAAAAAAAATATTCCATAAACATGTTTATTTCCCTTAAGGTCTCACCACACAAATTCATTCGCGCATATCATTATAAAGTTTAAGAATAAGAAAGTTAGTCTCTTTTTAAAAATTGTGGCTCTTTGCAGCAGCTCCTGTGGTGATTATTACGGAAATATCATTTTGATACCAATTTAAATCGATTCTGTGATGTTTTGTTGTAGCAAAAGCATCGAAATGATAAAAGATAGATCTATCAGGAAGTCCTTGCGCTGGCTGTAACAAGGCTCTTCTAAAAAACGAGGTCAATTTTTTTCTAGGTCGCCCGGGGGAGAGTGGGGCAAGAGCTTATTCTAGGCTAAAATAGCAGGAAAGCAAGCAGATTCACATACCTTTTTTATTTTGTATTTTGAAAGAGAACAGCAGGATGGTTTAAATGATATATAGGGTTATTTACATTTCCCCATTTTAGGAGTGCTGGGAGGCCTGAGCGTATGGGTCATAATACATGTAAGTCTATGGGACGGGTATTATGTGTGGTGAGACGTTAAGGCCATAGTTCCAGAAAACACATTTTCGCGCCTGTGGGATGTTTTATTGCTACTAGACCATTAATTTTGCTCATTTATTATCACCAGGCAGCCAATTCAGCAAAAAAATATAATACAGACATGTTTTCTAGCGAATTTAACGAAACTTATTTGATAATGTTCAATTATGGCCCATATACCAAGCATTCGTCCATATAGCACTGAAACAGTTGTAAGTTCAACTTGGTTCTTCCGCTTCCCCGCATTGATTTTCTTGTCCTTTGGTATTTATACCTCTTTTGTTTGTGTGTATAATGTCCGTACATCACTATTCTGAAGAAATAAAATCATTCATTGCCCAATTTCAAGACGAGTCTCTGAAAAAATAGCCAATTCCATACAGATGCTTCATGAAAATGGAAAATTATGTTGTAATATCGAAAAACGGGCCATTTCTCGAGATCTGGTAATAAACAGGGGAATTTCATTTTGCGTTTGTGTGCCTTCTGCTCATCGGAATTGCACAAGGTTTTCTTTTTCGATTTCAGAATAGAATGTATTTTCTAGCTCACTTGAAAAAAAATATTCCATAAACATGTTTATTTCCCTTAAGGTCTCACCACACAAATTCATTCGCGCATATCATTATAAAGTTTAAGAATAAGAAAGTTAGTCTCTTTTAAAAAATTGTGGCTCTTTGCAGCAGCTCCTGTGGTGATTATTACGGAAATATCATTTTGATACCAATTTAAATCGATTCTGTGATGTTTTGTTGTAGCAAAAGCATCGAAATGATAAAAGATAGATCTATCAGGAAGTCCTTGCGCTGGCTGTAACAAGGCTCTTCTAAAAAACGAGGTCAATTTTTTTCTAGGTCGCCCGGGGGAGAGTGGGGCAAGAGCTTATTCTAGGCTAAAATAGCAGGAAAGCAAGCAGATTCACATACCTTTTTTATTTTGTATTTTGAAAGAGAACAGCAGGATGGTTTAAATGATATATAGGGTTATTTACATTTCCCCATTTTAGGAGTGCTGGGAGGCCTGAGCGTATGGGTCATAATACATGTAAGTCTATGGGACGGGTATTATGTGTGGTGAGACGTTCAGGGCAGGTGCATATAACTTGTTCAAAAGCAAAATGGCCGCCTATTAATTTGTTTACTTTAAAATGCTTCATATAATTTAGTAAACCTAAATAGCTGGACCATTACTATAGAACCTTACTATAAAACAAAAGTTTCCGGAGATGTACCCTGAACATTTTCCATGATTTCTAACAGAAATATTCGCGAGATTCTTAAATTCGCGAATTTGTCCTCCTCACGAAAATTAAAACCTTACAGATATTACTCGATAATTATGCAATGGGCCCTTATTACCAGATTTAGGATATTTGCCATGTAAGAATGTTTGACCATGCAGCTTCACAAATATTTGCCGGTCAATTTGTCTTGATTACGTAACCAGGTACTGCCGATCCCTTTTACTATGTTATACTTCATCTACCTCCCTCCCCAATCCACGCATTTTATAATGGCTAAAAAAAATCAAAATTGCCGATCTATTGTGATTTTTTGCATTTTACGACGCTATAATTTCACCTTGTGGGCGCGATAACTGCAAGCGTTTTTCATGTATCCGGCCCAAATTTGTTATGCATGTTACTAATCACTAGTTCTCGGACAAGCTCATTAATGCCATTATCATTATTGCCATCTTCTGTGGGTTTATGGAAGTTACCTGTAATTATTCGGTCATTCACAGTTTTCTGTAGCTGCAAAACTAAATTAAGCCCTATTTATTTTTTTCTGTGTTAAAACAAAAGTGCCTATGCAATTCTATAATGGCGACAGAACAGACCAAATTAATTTATGCAAATTGGGCTGGATTTTTCTTAGCTAAATGATCATTTGTATACCAAATCATTCATAGAAAGCCCTTCATCATCATGTAGTTGTAGTGTTGTTCCTGACACATCAAAAACACTACTTCTTTGATTGTTACATGGTAGAACAGACCTAACAGTTAAAACCAATGTCTTTCTCACCACTAAGGTATTCAAATTCCTTCAAAACCCGGCTAGATTTACGTAACTAACTGTTGCTACTCTGTTTGGCTCCACTGGTAAACAAAGGTAGCATATATATCATTTATTCAAAATATGTTATAATGGGGATGTGTTCTCTTTGTTATTATTATTGTTTTGCACGACGAAATCATTTGATTAGCTTTTTGTATCTACTATGTAATCCTTGTATAATAAATATGTTTATACCAACAGCTGGCACAATGTGGCGCAAACTCTGTCGGAATGACAGGATGCGTGTCATTGAAATGGGACGTCATGGTACGCAATTTTGCGGAGCCTTGTGGGACTAAAATTCTGACAATTGCACACTTATTGATACTGTTTCACAGCTAGTGTGTATTATAATTAGCCGTAAATAAATAATAAGTAGTCTTTTATTATAAAGTGACATGAAATTATTTGGATACTTAAGCGCCACCAAGTGAATGAAGCTCTATCTTTAGGTGTAGGTGTGTTCGTACAAGTACAAAAATCGTAATAATTTTTATCTAAATTCAGACAAATTGTGATAAATTTTGGGGTGGCCAATCATTATGTTTTATTATTTCGTTTCCTTTGACCAGTCTGTTTTGTGCAATATATCATAAGAACGGTAATTTAATCCCCTTGTATATGCAATATCTTCTGAAGATTGGTTGATTAGGTTTGATGGTACCAAATCAATCTTTCTCAGATCTACCAGTCACCGAATTTGACTGACTTCTTGGCTATGAGATGAGATGCTATATATATTATCTCAGAGATGACCGTCGTTATGTTTGTTTTTAAATATCATAATCTTCGTTGTTATGTTTTACATAATGTTCTCAAGTTTATCTGTACATTATTGTGCTCGAAATATCCGCCCGATTTTTAGGGCAGTTAGATCAGGTGAAAACAAAATGTAATAAATAAGACTGTATTATGCCAACTCTGATAAAGCAGTCACTCATGATGTTTAAAAATGGCAATTTATATAAATATAAATCATAAAGTGATAGTCATCCAAAATTATCACTCATAATTTTAATTACTCTATTTTATAGATTGCGACCTGATATTTAAAAAAAATTGATCTTAATCTGATAATTGAAACATGATATTTCAATTATCTGTAGCCTACATCATGTACATGTTGAAAATATATACGGTGTCATATTTTGTGAAAAATATCATCATTTGTCAATAATAAAATACAATTAAATATTTGACACCATTATTATTTTTATTACTTTTTGTTGTACTTGACAGCATTAAAACACATTTAGATAAAAACAAAAAGAAGAAATACCAAATTAGTGTCGCTTGCGACTAAATAAGTTTATTTCTAAATAACATAAGGGCAATTACACCATACTCAGTCAGTTGTATTGTATTGATATAGCTATTAGTCCAGGAGCATTAGACTTATACCCGGACAAAATTCATAACAAGCTGATTTTTTCTGAAAAGGTTCCCAGAGGTACTTATATTAACATATTAAAAGTCCCCGAAAATCCACCTGGAGGTTTTCGAGAAATTGAAGATGGCGTGCAAGATGGCCGCCGCGGTATTGTCATATCTAGGAAATTGTGTAAAGCAGTCAATTTCAGCTCAATTTTCTTTTGTAATATACCATTTCAACTAATTTTATGGTCAATAAGTCCATCTAGTATACTTCCAGACAATATTGATGAAAATGTAACGCTTTTCTAATCCAAGATGGTGTTTAAGATGGCCGCCAATGTATTGTCATAAGGATTAAATGGCCATCTTGAATTTCTCGAAAGGCTCCATCTGGATTTTCAGGGACTTTTAATATGTAAATCTAGATACCTCTGGGGACGTTTCTTGGAAAAATCAGCTTGTTATGAATTTTGTCCGGGTTTCAACTGTTTTCGGGCTAATGCTCCTGGACTATATGTTGATGTTATTTTCTTACTCTCATATTACCATGGGGAGATTTTTAATGTAATGTGATGTTTAAAGTAGAAATACAGATAATTTGGCATGTTTGGTATGGTAATAATGATTATGTTAGTAGTACTAAATTGTTGATTTCCTATATAAAAAAAATTGTTTATACTTGAAAAAAGTATTTTTCTAAATATAGATCTATAATTTGTATGTATATAATCAAGTATATATATATTTATTTTATTGATATAGCTATTTCAGTGTTATATTCCGACTGCCATATAATGTAGGAGTTTGCAAGGTGTACATATATATGATTTGATGTTCATAGTAAAATTACAGACGATTTTTGTATTGTCATGATTGAAAAAATATGGAATTTGCAATGGTTTATATTATGTATTTCATTTTCTTTCAGTGTATTACGATGATTGATAGTGAAAAAAATTACCATTTTTAGGAATTTTTGGAAAAAATTCACTTTTTTAGCTTGAAAACTTAAAAAAACAAAAAAAATAATATTCCAACAAACCGGTACATGAAATAAATTATTTCCTGAAAAAGAATCATATGCTGAGATGGAATCACACATCAAAGCTCTGCTATTCACTCGGTTGAGTGCGGTAGCTCCCCTACTAAAATGTAACATGAAAGTCAAGTAAAATATGCTGATATTTTATTAGGTTTTTTTCTAAAAAAAAGCTCATTATGGGTTAAAATTTGGGTAACTTGTGATAGGCCTATATAGTGATATATATTTACGATACATGTTATCATAAGTAGCATAATTTAGTAAAAATTATCATTCATTAAAAGAAGTATCTATACTATAAAACGGTCATCTGAATTTTCACGTCTTGGGACTTTTTTTGTTAATCTGGATACAATACTAATTTCAAAAATGTAAAAATCCCTTCTGCTGCATTTGTTCCACCTCAAATCATAAATGCCCTGGACTATTTATTCGATACGAGCACCTACATCTGAATTATGTAGGATTAGCCACTGTTATCACGACTATTCGTACCAGTCTTTCGATTATATAGGCTTGTTATTGCTCGTACGAAAGGAGTTTGGGCTTGTATTCATCTTTGAGACACGATACCGCTGTTAAAGCACCTCCTCCTCTGCTACCTTTGGATCGCGTATGTCTCAATTCCCCCTTCTCTGATTTAGATTTAGACCATGCGAGACCCAGGGGCGTAGCCAGGTGGGGGGGGGAGGGGTTCGAGGGGCTCGGAGAAACCCCCTTTTTGGGCCCACAGGCATGCAACTATAGTAGAAGTCACTTTATTCTGTCACCTCTGCGTTACCTGATTTCACGGAGGATAATCATCATACAGTAAATGTAGTAAATTGCTAATTATGACGCTCCAGGTCTCCTCCATAAACCCATTAACTTAATTCAGTTTTAATTTCAAAATTTCACTACCATTTCACATGTAGTAAAATTACTATTAGTACGACGCTCCTCCATATAGGCCTACATACCTATTAATTTCATTTAGTTTTAATTTCGAAATCTCAATGCCAGGTATGCCTACTACGTTGCTTCTTATGACGCTCCTCTATCATATATATAACCCATTCATTCCATGTAGTTTTGATTTTGAAATTTCACCATGTCTAACTTTTAAATGTTCATTAAAATTTTAGGAAATTTTCAGGTTGTTGTCGTAAGACTTGCAAACAGTGCTTAGAAACTGTTTTGAGCATTGACTTAGACATGAGCAAAAACACGCAACACAGGTCTAATGTGACGTGTAGGCCTACTATAACATCATTTTAGCATATAAAACTATAACTGGTCTCCACACCGTAGAGCACTAACTAGGCTGACTATCATTGTATATCAGGTCACTTGCTCCAGTTGTATTCCAGTCAATGTAGGCCTACGTACGGTCTTAATGGCCCAACGTAGGATAAATTGCAACAGGAATATTTTTGGGTAGCATTCGTGAGTTTAAAAAAATCTACAAAAATAAAAATGGGAAAACAGGATTTGAAGTTGGCCCCTCAGAGCAGAAATTACTGGGGTTTTTTCCTATGTTGATTTCAACTAACATAATGTAAAACATAATCTACAATAATTAAATTGGCCTTTCATATGAATACAAACCCACATTTGGGCCCTATATACATTTTAGTAAGTCAGCTCAGAGATATCTAAACTCCACCTATTTACGTATACATACTGCCCATACACGTATTCTGTTGATTTTGAACATATATTTTATTAGGACAGTTGTTGTTTTATTTTTTTTATTTAATAAACACTTCTTACAAAAAAAATTACCAGCACGGCTGCCGATCAGATATAGAGCAAATATTTAAGCAGCCATTATCGACACAGGCTGCTTACTGTATTTAACATGATCCGCCACCGCCGCATTTATTTAAGCTGTAACATACTCCCTCTTGGAGGCCTAGTTACTTTTGTAGAAATATCGCCGATGATCTGTAAACTATATAACTCACATTTTCACGAAATTTTCAGGGTGTGCATTTAGTCGTCGTAATACTTGCAAAGAGTGCTTGCAAATTTCATGGAAATTGATTTAGAATTGACTGAGACATCTGTGAAAAACACCTAACGCGGTTGAAGATATTACGGCAACTATAGTAGACCTGGAAGCCAAAGTCGTGAGTGGAGCGACTTTTAAATGACTTTGGCCTTCCAGGTCTACAATTATAGCTACTTATGTCTGACGACAACTGTAACTCACTCCTCATTCTCCCCAACATGTCACTTGGCAACATGTGTGCTCAAGATATTTATAAATCAATAAAAAGACAATGATAAAAATGATATTTTTTGGTTGTAGGTAACTATTGAATTTAGCTCCAGATGACCTCAGTGTGCACCATTAAATACATAATATTTCAAAATTTTCATGGTGGGGCTTGCCCCACGACCCCCCTAAATAACCGCCCCTTCCAGACGGACAGCCTCATCGAGGCTGGAGAAGTAAGCTTACATGAAAAATTCGCACCCCCCCCCCCCTCTGATAATTCCTGGTTACGCCCCTGAGACCATTGTATTGTCCTGTCAAACTTTATATTCTTTCTACTCTTCACCTGGGCGGGGGCCCTAGGGTAGTGGTTAGCACCGCTGCCTTTCACGCCAGAGTTCGGGGTTCGGTTCCCGGTCTCGGCGGTTTGAAAGAAACAAAAAATGTTTCTTCCCCATCCACGTGTGAAAGTCAATATTGCGGGGAGCCTCCGTGACCGAGAGGTAGCGTGCTCGGCCTCAGACCGCCAGGGCTCGAATTTCGAATCCTGTGTCTGGAGGACAGTGTCATCTCAATCATCTCACCATCCTCAGGAGGTTCTCCTGGCCCAGTTTAGCCTATATGTGCACAAAGGTGGCCTAAAGCCCGATTCATTTCATTACTCTTCACCTTTGCAGTAGTTCGGGCTGCTCGCCGCTGTTGAACTCTAGCTGAGTGCCTCACCATTGTAAATACAACTTTTGATTAACTCAGACTCCCCGCCATAGAGGCACTCCTGTCTTTTACTCTGACAACGCCCGTGCCTTTATAGAGCTACCCGTACTCGTTTTTCTGACATATTCAGACTCCCTGGAAACGTCTAGACAAAAACTTGACATTCCCACTATAGACAGGATAATCCCTATCGTTTACAGCGGGGCGTTTAATTTCAAACCCAACTTCTGACGTTTTCTGGAGCATTTGGCGTTCTGGATATCTTAGACGCCTTCCCCAGGGTAAAAACGCGAAGGAATACTTGGGAGACTAGAAAGGTTAATAAACAATCATAATATATCTTAGCACATAACAACTTTATTGGAAGTACAGATTCAACAAAAAGTATTATAAAATATAGCAATCATCATTACAACGAGCACAACATGACGTATGTATTTTATGTAATGTAATATGTGTTCATCCTTCACTAATTTGGGTGATACCTTCAACTGCATGATTTTGCCAACGAAATTTCCGGCTGCAACCGAAAGAAAAATATCGTCGTTTTAGAAGTAGTGAGCCAAAAACCTTCCAATGTATTAGCCTATATTATTATCATTATTATTATTATTTTAGATTCAGCAGTTAAAGACGCGTCTTCGCCGATGTCACTCGCCTATAAACATACTGCATTATTGTTTAATTCTATAAATATATTTACAAAATTGTGTCGCTATGGCTAATCATATCATCGTTATTGTGGAATTAAATTATCATATGATCTGCCACTTTATAAAGTAAAAAATATGAAAAAAGTCAAATCCCAGGTTTTGATGATTCTGAATTTGATTGCCTTATATCGGTGATCAAAACCGTGCCTTGTAGTGAAATCGTAAAGTTCGTGAGTATAACAATATTAAAGCCATCGTTTTTTGACTGAGTATGGATATCACATACAGATATAACGAAGACACGTTTTATATGATGTAAATATACGATTCATGTTACATTATGTACATTATGTTTTAGTAAAAAGGAAATGTGATCATTTACTATATTTCATATAAATCAGTCAATATTTTGTACGGTACACAACTGGTAATTATTACATTTCATAACTTCTCCACATGTATTTATGTTATAACAAACCAGATTTAGCATATTAGAAAAATATTTTCCTATCATAAAATTATGCTATTGGTTATAACGTGAACAGTGATTGTCAACTATTGATTAGCTTTATCATAAATACGATTCAATATTATTTTGCGTATGTACATTAAAACAAAAGCATAAATAAACAAATAAAGATCTATTATTCACAGTATTTTTATTTATTTATACATAATAACATTTATTTGCACGTGCTGTGATGTATCATGCATGAATCTATTAATATTTGTCATCGCCTGGCTGGTTGCAAGTAACACAAATCTGACAGTAAATGTAGATACATAAATAACATTAAGCACATGACATGGTATATTACACTTTGGGAATGATACATATATCTTTACTAATTAAGTGTGTTATTAAATTAACAAAATCATCTGCCTTCCCAAATTACTCATTGTTATGCGAATCCATTATAAATGGAGATGTAACTTTGAGGACACTGTTCAATCTGAATATTTTAAGCGATCAGGCGAGATATTCGACATGGAGTGATGTTTCGTATATTACGCTCGTGGTCTATATCACATTCGTAGGGAATGGCTCTGATGTAGTGGCTACGTCGAATGCCTGTCACATCGGGTCCGTTACCCGCTCTGTTACTCAGGTTTCAAAGAATCAACATGTTTCTTCTCCGCTCAATGGTAAAGATGCAGTATTGTGAGGAGTCTCCGTGACCGAGCGGCAGTGTACTCCGCCTCACGCCACCAGTGCTCCAATTTCCAATTCTGTGTTTTGAGGGTAGCAGTGTCTTGTTATTGATCTCACCATACACGAAAGGGGTTTCTGTTCTAGTTTAGCCTGTGTGTATACAGAGGCGGCCTAAAGCTCCATGCATTCATTCATTCATTCATTCATTCATTCATTCATTCATTCATTCATTCATTCATTCATTCATTCATTCATTCATTCATTCATTCATTCTTTTATTCATTCATTCATTCATTCATTCATTCATTCATTCATTCAATCAACCATGTATTCATTCATTCATTCATTCATTCATTCATTCATTCATTCATCCATTCATTCAGCAATTATGCAATATTGTTGGGAGCCTCCGTGACCAGAACGTAGCGTGCTCGTCTTGGACCGTCATGGTTCAAAGTTTGAATCCAGTATCTGGAGGGCAGTGTTATCTCATTCTCATCGCACCATCCCCAGGAAGTTCTTCATACACAATTTAGGCTGTATGTACACAAACGTGGCATAAAACCTAATTCAATCATATTTTTTAAATTGGATAACAATCACCAATCAGCATGGGTGCACTCACACTGATAATTTTGTATATTTATTTACGAGACCATCGGGGGAGGGGTAATGTTAAACATGAGCCATTCCAGAATAACTCCTTGATATTGTAGTCCATCTGCTTTTTCGACTAGCTTTGATGTTCACGGTTCACGCCAGAATCAGATTACGCTTCTGTCTGTTTGCAGTGGTCGCCTGTCATTGGATACCTTTCAAAAGGAGTTTGCTGATTATAATTACAAGCCATTTTACACTAATTAGGTCATTTTGGTTGTTGTCTGCACGCAGCTGGTCCGCTCAACTTCTGCTCAATATTCAGCCTTCGTCGGATCAACATATAGTGTCAGTAAATTTATGAAGGAGCTGTCACTCAATGGTAGTTTTAATAGACAGTGAGCCTGTTTTTACTGCCACTTTTAATAACAAAATTATCGTCTTGGTATATTACGAGGTGATATATGTTTCAGGAGTTGCTCGATATATGCTTGTAAACTATTATTCATCAGTGTGAAAACATAGTGGCAATTGCAGGTCAACACTAGAAAGATATTTACATGGCAGCGCCCAAATAGAAAATTTCATTTATTTATATATAAAGAGGACACATTGTGTAAATAGTTTCAGTGCCAAATAGAGCGATGTGAAAGATATTACATATATTTTAAATAGAAAATCGACATAATACAGTTTTCTGACTCCATATTTTTCAAAACTCAGAGCTGGATAGTGATCATCACTGCCTACAGTTCGAAGAGACTGAATCAAGTTCAATCCTTCTTATTACGGGCTAGCTATTAAGCCGTCCAGTACGATAATATATGTTATATATACATCATAAACAACGTGAAACGAAGATATTGTCATCAGGTCAATAAACTCACCGTATGATTATTTAGTCATGAGTTTGCATTGATCTGTCAGCATCAGATTGATTGTCATTCAGTGATCAAAACATATATATATATATATAGGTACCCGGAAATAGTGTGATTTTTACACACAGCTGTTATGAATAATCTCTGAAGATGTCCAATTGACTATGTTACAGTCAGTTTCAATCTCACCCCCTAAACTTTGTATCGTCTGTGGTGTAGTCTGTGGTAGCTATATTTTTTCTCGGGATTATTTTCTTCAACAATAAACCAATGTTAAAAATTAAACCTTGGTTGGCGTTACCTCATGCCTTTGTTGATATCCAGCCAGACAATAACGATGAGGATTGTGGTCCAGTAAGCTGGTAATAAATAAGAAAAGTACGAACAAGAGAAGTACTAGTAGCACTATGGAGATACCTACAAACACCCACATACCAGTCTGATATTGTAAGCCTGGCTGCTGAGTGTGAGCAGCCACCAGACCTCCTTCAGTCTCATTCACACTTAATAGCGTGGACAGGTATTCTGCCTTTAATTTACGTACCAGGCTGTTCCATAGCATTACTTTGTGACGCTGAAGGTTATAACCCATAAAAGGCTTGGTTTCAGCTGAAATGTGCAAATATCCGCGCTTGTCAGGGTGATACGACAGCCATTTTGTCAAAGAATCATTACCAGGCGGTGTGGGGTGCCTGCAAAAATACCATAGTTTCATTAAATCGAAGACATTCAAACAGGTGGAAACAGTATATAAGTATGTATACTATTAAGTCATTTAACCTATGAACAGTACTTAAAGCTGCATAACTGTTTTGTTTATTTTAATTGAAAGATTAATCCATGGAATATGGTGTTTATTTTTTTTATTTTACTGCTCCGGTTACTGAGTTATTAAGGATTTAAGTTTGTTGTTTTTTAATATTGTTGCCCCACCAAAACAAAGACCTGATCAGAGCAGAGTAAGACACATTGTCTGTATAACTAGGACATTAAAAGTACTAAATGGCAGATAACGGTCATCATTGAAAAAAGAGTGGAAGACTTTTAAAATTATTATTATTTTTTAAGTGAGCATAGATACATTTCACAGTACAAAGTGTATTGTCTCATGTCAGTTAGACATATCTAAAAGTTATTACTTTGTGTGATATGAGTCATATCTGCATGTAATGTCATGTTTAATTTCGGTACCGGTATAGAGAATGTCACTCATTTGAAAAATAAAACCCTGTTTTAGTATGGTGCTTTTAAGTGTGGGCCATCATCTGAGCCTTTGGCCCGCCATTAAGACGCACTCCCCCCTACTGTAACGCACTCCCCCTACTGTCGGAAATTGCAGTCCGAATTACATAAATTCAGTGATGTAAATCATCTTTTTTTCGCGCAGTCTTTCAGTGACAATGCTATGAGTGAATTCAAAGTGAATTTTGAATGACAAGAGAAACACGATCTATAGTGACAATGCTATGCGAAAATATCAGACTATTTTTTTTTATTTCATCGTTAGTCATCACAAGCAGTTATATAAATAGCGAAATGCGGTAAAATAAAATAATTGTAAAAAAAGCAGCCTTTACGGTCCCGGTAGCTGAGCTCCGAGCAAACAAGAGGAATTTGATGTGTCAATGTTATACCAGCGTCGTAGAAGCTGAACCAGCATTAAGCCATCAATGGGTCAGTGACTCGGGCTTGAGTTATTATACGGGCTGACCTAGTCTTAGGACACCAACCTGTGGTTTGTGTGAGCTTGGCATCGCAGCCAACACGAGGCATTGGTCCGATGTCAAACTAATTCGGGGCCATCGTCTACGGCTCTGGCCCAGCGTTAAACCAATGCGGCTCAACGTCTCGTGGTTGTTATTAAGGGGTTTGATGTTGGTCTAATGTAACTTTATATTGGCCCACAATTAACCACTATTAGTATTACGTACATACTGTACACAGACGGACCGATTTACCACACCATATATCTTGATGGTGTATCGCGTAGTGATATAATCCAGCTACATTTACATCGATTTATAAAGCCTTTAAAAATATATGAATGATTGTGTTGAACATTTTAGATTATTTCGGTCGAAATAAACAAAACAGTCATGCAGCTTTAACAGCTTAAGTTGACGGTCGCACAATTTAACACAATACACCACAGCCGAAACATTAAAAAAACACGAAGAAAACTGATATGGGTTGAATTATTAAAAAGAGTCATTTTCACACATAGTGATCCCCGTCGGCGGGCGGCCGACCAGCCGGTCGTTCGGTGCAGTTTCTTCTAAGCATGATAACTTCATAACGCCTTGAGGTAGGGTATTCATTTTTGAACCACATGCAAGTGCACTAATCAAATCTTAAAATCACGTTCGATATTCAGACTAATTAGCCTAATTACAAGGTCACGAAAACAAAATTGTCTTGTATAAGCTCAATATCTTAATAACGCTTTGACTTATAGCCTTTAGTTTTGAGCCACGTGTGCACTACGCTAATCTTAAGGTCAAGTTCGATATTTAGTGAACTTGACCTAAGTTCAAGGTCACGGAAACATAGATGAATTGTAATAGCGATAACTTCATAACGCCTTTAGTACATGGGCCAGAATTGGTCACCGTTCAGCCCCCCCCCCCCCCAGTACTCACACACACCAACATTTGTTAAGCTTTGGTATGTCCAAAATATGATATAAGATGTTACCAGTAAAAAATAGGGACGAAATATATATTTCGACCTAAACCTAAACCTGTCTAAAATTAGGGGGTAGGGTTACGCAAACGTCTGTCGTTGCAGTTCTACCAATCTACACATATAATATACCATAAAATATAACTAAATGATGTTCTACTGATGTATTGCATGATGCCGTGGATTAAACAGTTATCTCTACACATATGTTGGATTTAAAGGTCAGATAAAGGTCATTTCTTTCCAAAGACACAAGAAACAAATTATAAATTAAAAATCTTTCAGAAACCAGAAATTGTGGTTTTATGTGCGACAAAATATAAAGAATATAAGTGTTTTCTTAACATTTTGGTGGCTATTTTGTGTTTTGCTAATTAGAAGGTGAGGGTCACCAAATATAGAATGTTATCTGACAGATTCGAATTCAGCACACACAAATTATGTAAAAACAAGTGGATAAAAAAGTATACACTAAAATCTCGAGCAAAGTTTCAGTCCAGGCTAAATATATACATATTTTCATGAAAGGCAGCGATATTCTTTCATTTAAAAATATGTATGATATTTACAAATATAAATAACACACATTTTGAAGCATACACATATCTGGGTTCAGATACCATAGGCCAGATATGGATATATCCACCAACTACGATTTATTATGTCGTTTTCCTTCACCATGTTGACCAGTTTGTTTTGTTGTTAGTTTTGATTATTTTATAATAAAAAACATGTTTGAGCGTACGCGGAGAAAAGACTATTCACTCTACTGCAATGGGTGATGTATAATTAGAACGGAAATTTAATTAGCTGTTATATGGCATATCGATGTGCTGATTGGTTGATCTGAAAATCAATGACAGACGTTTGCGTAACCGTACACCCTAATTTTAGACAGTTTTGAGGGTATAAGCGGTCATATAAGCGGTCAACATACATATAATTCGTTCCTTTTTTTACTGGTAACATCTCAAATAATGTTTTGGACATATCAAAGCTTAAAAAAGTTGGTGTGGGTAAGTAGGGGGGAGGGGGTTGTGCACGGTGACCAATTCTTGCCCATGGACTACTTGACTTTTTAGCCACATATGCACGAATATGTCCTATTAAGTTTATTTAAGTTTATTTAAGTTTATATGTCCTAATAAGTTTATTTTGCCTGAGTTGTGTCCTATTTAGGGGAAAGAGGGGTGCTGTGTGTGGGAAACGGTTCACATATCTGTACACCAGTCTTTATGAACATCTGCAATATAACGTTTCAGGTTCTTAGGTTAAGTACTTTTGTCTTTAGCAAGTATTCAGAAAAATTATAGTCACGATTTTATTTGTGGTTAAGAGGCTAAAGGGTTTTGGTTGAAATAATGTTGGTCCAGCGTCGCAGACGGTGGCCCAGCATTACATCAGCATTCGGTCAATGTATCGTGTTATCTGCTGTTTCTGGCGCCGGGATGTTAAAGCGTCACCATTATAATGCAGCAGTCAGAAAGCACGGTACAATCACCCAGTGCTGTTTCAATGACGGGCTAGCGTGTGTCAGCATTGAAACAGCATTGGTTGAATGCCACGTGTTTGCGCAAAGTATACAACATACCCGGTGATAGATTAGTGTTGGGCAGCGTCGTAGACGATTGTCCGGCATTGAACCAGCAATGGGCTGCAATGCTGGCCCAACATTGAACCCGAATTTGGTGGGTAGGTCTACATCCTCTGTACGAGGTACATCGTAGGCAAGTATTGAATGAATGTTGGCCAGCACCGGCGATGGTGGTGGAAGGAATATACGTCGAAGATATACTTGAAATTGGTCTTTTTGGTTCTTTCCTTAATTACATTCTGGACATTTAGTATTCTGGCCCATGAGGAAGACCAATACACTGATTTTTTTACCATAGCACTCAAACAGACTAAAGCCGTTTGGGAACTCTTTTTCTAGTTTTTAATAATCTCAAGACCATGGAAACAGGCAGGAATCTATAATTAAGTTTGGACGAATACCTTCGTCCAAGCTTGTTGTTTATGCCTTTCTAAGGAATAGGGATAGTCGATCTGGATCAAATCCATGATTTTCTAGATCACTATGTGGATTAATGTCAGTTCAATGATGTGCATGTCGGGTGATGCCCCATTCATCATGTGAATAAGATCACGATGGTGTCCTGTGTTTAGACCGCCTGCTCTCAATGGCTCAGCATTGGGTGTTTGCTATGGACAGTAGTAACCTTTTAAGTGCTACATTTGATAAAAAAATACATTATCGTCGCTCATAAATCGCCGTGATTATTATTCTGATTGAATAAAAAAATGACACAGTGTGGCATCATATCACTGAAAAGTCGTACAAAATCATGTAATGACTGGGATTGGCGATCGGTACAAATTTAGACAATTAAGGATTTTCAGGACGCTTTCCAATTTTCACCTGCTCAAGTCGCATTTCTATTGTCCAGCACAGTCAACACAGTTAACTAACCTATTGTTGTTTCAATGCTTGGTTAGTATTGCAGACGATGGCCCAGCATTGAACCAACGGTGGGTGCTTACTATGGGCAGTAGAAACAATCTAGGCACTTCATTCAATAATTAAAATTACAGTGGTGCTTCCATCTCACAATCAAACATGACCATACTTACAATTTAGTATGGTACACTTATAAGTATATAACAATCTAAAAAAGCCCCCAAAATTCAAAATAGCTGCCAAAATAAATTTTCTAGACAATCTTTTCTAACCCAAAACTATCAACATTTTTTAAAATCCAATTTGGCCGACAAAATTCAAAATGGTCACGAAAAACGAATAAAACGTACATCCAAACTTTACTGTTACTTGAAACGTCACTGTCTTATCTAGTTGATGATGGACAGAAGCTACAGCTGAAGTACTATTTATAAAATATTCAGTTTAGTTGGACTACCAGTAAGGCCTATAGTAAAATAACCATTTCTTACCCATGTTTAGCAAAATTAGACCATAATGTCATGACTAGTCTGCTCAGATCACGCTCCTCTTCGCTGAATGTCCTGTTGCTGTTGGGTGGCGTCATTTCGTCTGCGAATTTACCACTGAATGGTGTGCCAAAAACAAAGTTAAGCTCCAAAGAATGGAAGCAGTTGGTTGCGCTAAAATGATACTGATAGACGTTGTCCTGGTGGCGCGAGGCAAGAGACGCCAAATCCACTGTAGGTGCCACCATGTTCAGGTCAGACAAAAGCTGTAAATGAATATAAAAAATATGACAAGAGAAATGAAGCTTCAATTTACAGTCGGGTATGTCACTATGCGAGGTCAACGCAGAGGCATTTGCATAGTTATTTATATTGCAAGCGCTCTCAACATTCACTGTCTCCAATTCCATATACTATAGAATTATAACCAGGTATGAAACGGCCCTCCATCTTTTCATGGCTTCAAAGATAGATCTATTGTTGGTCAATCGCCATCGTCCTGATGCTATATTTTGTAACATTGCGTCATTTGCACTCAGGGCAGCAGGCGGTCACGTTTGGTGAAAAGAAATATTCGTCAGGAGACACCATGTATCCTTGGGATGGGAATTTTCAATTTTGTAAATTTTAAAAAATTAATTTATATGAAGTTATATAACCTACTGATCCTAAATAAAATGTAAAAAAAAGAAGAAAAAAGAAAAAGAAGAAACAAGCTCTATGTCCAAGCTGTATATTGTCATGTAAACATGTTTGTTTACATCACACCACACTATAGAAACCAAATACTGACCATCTCAGATGGCATTATCAAAGTAACCACATAGTTACATCAATAGATGCTGCACTTAATTGGTCTGGGAACGGGTTGATCAGGGGGGTTTCCTAGCAGCACCGATTGTCTGCTCAACGCTGGGCGGACGGCATCACCATCCGTCGGATTCATAAAAATGTGGAGAATTTTTTTTTTTTAATCTAAAAACTCTAAAAAAAGGATCTGTGTGATACACTACTTCATTACAAAATTAAAAAGGAAAATAATGTCATCCCAAGAAGCCGCTTTAAGCTCAATGAAGGTCAGCAAGTATATACTAGTACACCAGAGTGTACAATGTATGACCCGTACAATAAATTGTGACTGCTGAGGGTCTATTACGTAACAAGACTGAGGTTCGTAAAGCACTACTACTGAACAAACAGAAGGCGTTGAACCGATATTGTTTGAATGTTGGGCCAGCGTCGAAGATGGTAAAACAACATATATAAATGTCAGAGTAAACATGACAAGGCAGCGTCGTAGACAGCGAGCCAGCATTAAATCAACTGTACCTAATAACTGGACTACTCATGTACTCATCAGATTCATATAAATCAGCAAGATTTCAAAATCATTGAGCTGTACAACCTGACTGGATATCAATTTATTTATTTTTTTACACCATGACGATTTTTTAATGATCACAAAATATGGTAATTATCTAGTTTCACTACTGATCATCAATTTTGTCCGTTTATATATAGCAATGTAAATTTATATTTTTTATAGATGGGGATCATTGAAAATAAGCAAGCATAAATGATGTTACCCTATAGAGCCCATATTATTACGTCGTCTGATGACAGCACTTATCTTTACCAATCAACCCGGAAAGAAAATGACGCAATGTAACTAAATATAGGCTGATGGCGATTGACCAACAATAGATCTCTCTATAAAGCCATGAAGGGGTGGGGGACCCGTTTCATACCTGGTTATATTTCTATATAGTACCAGGACTACACTGTTGGCAAGTATCATCAACACCATTGACTGATCAAAACGCTTGCAAAATTAACAACTATGCAAATGCCTGTGGCCACGTATATAACGATTTAAAATACAAAATCAAGCGGCATTCCACATGTAGCTTGATACGCACCGCTGATGCTAGGTGCACATTCAGATTTATAGCCACTGCCCAGTAAAGACAAGACATTAAAACAATATTGCTTTAAAGTTGGTCTATTGCCTGCGACACTGGTCCAATATTGTTTTAATGCCTCGTGTTACTGGGCAGGGAATATAAATCTGAATATGCATCTGGAATCAGCGGTGCGTATCAAGCTACATGTGCCATGCCGTCTGATATTAAGAGTGCCTGCTCGGAAAGTCGGTGATCGCGGGTTCGAACTCCGCTCTGGCATTCAAGTTTCAAAGGGACAAAAAAATGTTTCTTTCCTGCTCACTCGTAACGATTCAATATTGTAGGGAGCCTCTGTGACCGAGAAGTAGCGAGCTCGGCCTCAAACCGCCAGGGTTCGAAGTGTCATCTCATTAATCTCATCATCCCCAGGAGGTTATTCTGACCTAGTTCAGCCTATATGTGCACAAAGGTGGCCTAAAACCCCATTCATTTCCTTTTATTTCATTTTAAAAGTAGGGCAAAGTAGAACACATGGCACCAAAGTGGGTATTTACTGTACTTGCGAGCCAGTTCGTCTGCAACTTGCTTTCCTCGTGTCCATGTGTGGATATACTGCCTGTATTTTTATCCATGCCTATCTGCTTGATGGCTGTGAACCATGATCGCGGATTTGTAGTGTCCATCTGGAAAAGCGTGAATATGAAGGTGAGCTTAGTGTGGATGATTGTACAGTTGATGGTGTTGCGTAGAATCGTCCATAAAGCATCATTCCCGCTCTCCTACTGTACTGAGATTGCCAATATATATCTTCAGGTAATTAATACCGATTGGGGGCAGAGTTCGATTATACAAAAAAGGCCAGACTTGTTTACAAAAGGCCAGGCCTATGTGGGCTGATAATTGTTTTTAATTTTAGAGGTGTAGTGCACCTCTCAAAACGTAACTGAAGAAATATTAAATCCATAACAAATTCACATGTTTTGACCACATTTATCTTCTTTTTTTTGTTGTTGTTGTTTTCTTAAGCGTTTCCATAACATATTGCCTAGATGAAAATCTGATGAAAACTTATTCTATGGTGTAATCAATCAGTGCCACTCACACAGTTCGTGGAGGGGAACTGGTGAATGAGGAGGCGTCAACCACGCAATCCACGCCAAGTAATCAGTGGTAAGTAGAGGGCAGCGTCCCTATAATACTAGACGCCTATGAACCGCAATTGGTTTGGGGATTAGGTGAGATAAGCTACATCTCTAACAACAGCTATACATGCGGACTCGCTCATAGGCGATAATGCAGTTGGCCAGAGAATAACGTGCGTTAATGTGGAAAAGCTTTTCAAAAATTCTGTCTGCGAACGACAAAGAAGCAGTACCTCCTCTTCAAATACTATTGGAGCGGGGGGATAATGCATCAGCCTCCTTTTCATCTCTGTTGACAGTGACCATTTGAATGCAGATAAACATTTTTGACGTAGTTTGTTTTATTATAAACACGTCTGTGTTCCGAATTTACATGTGTGTTTACCACCCCTCCTGGTCGGTCCCATAGGCCTACACATTGTACTTATAGACCGGCTTCAGATTGAGCTAGGTGCCACCTGGAGTGTACATTAATGACATATGGTAATCCTTATGATGTATGTGAACATAAAAATTCCTGTAAACGTGCATCTGCGCGTGCGTTTGGCGAAAATAGGCTAATATATTCAAAATGACCGCCAAATTTTAAAATTTGAGAAAAAATGCTATATTGGTCATTAGATTAAGAATTCATTGATGAATGAAGCCATATTATACCCCTGTTGAACTTGTATGAACATGTTTTTATATTAACAAACCCCCAAAAAGCAAACTATCAGTTGAAATATGGAAAAAATGGTGACTAAATTGCTGAAATTGTAGGATTTTTTTTCTATTGCTCATATATAATTTAGTAACTTACACAATGTTAACTATTAGTATGGTTCCATAATGTATGTGCACATACACAATCAGGTAAACACGCATTTCCGGGTTCGTTTGCGAAAATAAGCTAATACAGTATATTCCAAATGTCAGCCAAATTATCAAATTTGAGAAAAAATGATATATTGGCCAATAATATACCCTTGTTGAATCTGTATGAATGTTTTTTTAAAACACACTTAAAAAATCGAAATGGCTGCTGGCGGCAAAAATGGCTGCAATTGTAGAAAGAAAGTTTGTATTGGCTATATGATTTAGTATGTTAAGTATTTGTAAAGTCCCGGGTGTGACAACTGCATCTTAGCATGCAACATGAAGACATCATTTTTATTTGTTACCTATTTGGATTGAGATCCATATAGGTGGGTTTATGTTTTGTTTGTAGCTTTATGTACTGTGTCATTCCCCTTAGCTTCTCATTGCAGTCAGTGCAGACAAAATGCAACAGGATTTGTCTAGTTCACTGAATGTATATGATTAGGCTGTAGGCTTGGATGTTGGTTTTATCCTTTCACACTATAAGCTGTGGACAAAATTTCCACAGTACTCTTAGCTGCTTTCCTGTGCAAAACAGGGATCCAAAAGTATCCAATCACATACTAAGTTTTCTGCCCAATCATAGAGCAGCTGTTTTATGATTGGCTGCATAAGAGTACTCTCTTATATGACCAATCAGAGAGCTCTTGAATCCATTGCTGTAGTCTCAATCTGGATTCCCAAATCAGTCCTTTGTTTGCCAGCCTGGAGCTAGTTGGGGTGCAGTCTCTTTCTCTATACTTTTTTCTACCCACCTCCTCCCTCATCCATCCTCTCTTCTTATTTCATACTAACATATTCAAGTTATATAGGGAGCTTCTCCAGCAACATAAGTGGGCATTCGATTGCCATCTTGGCCCCCAATCGTGCTCTCAAGCAGCCTCAGCAGCATCATGATACGCGGCAGGGTAGCCTCACTCATGAGACACAGCACTAATGCTTCCTCATGACCCAGAGAATTACACCCCCCTTATGATGCTGGAGAACTCCCAAAAAGCCAATTGTAATATAATGAATAAATTGTAGTTTGAGTAATTACTGACTTGGTCTCATTTCATTCGTCTTCATATATCACAATCGTCTGAACCGAACTTTTTCTAAACACTTATCGTAAAATTGACATAAAATAACAGAACATAACGAAATTCCTGCTGAAACGCGGACGAAATGACGGGCAAAATTGCGGAATTTTAGGATTTTTTAATTTTAGCCATGTAAGATTGCAGAGTTAACCAATTAACATTTATATCAATTATTAGCAAGGTCTCATAAGTAACTGCTGCCTCTTAGAATGCAACATTAGGACATGGTTTTATCATAACAGATAAAAAAAAAATGACAAAATAAGGACAAAATGGAGACCAAAGAGGGCTAAAATTGTAGGATTTTTTTGTATCGGCTATATATAATTTAAAGCCACCCAATATAAAATATTAGCAATATTTCACAAGTAGTTACATCTTATGGCTGCTAATATAATCCAAAATGGCGGCAAAAAGGGCTAATATGATTTATTAGCAGCTGACAACTGCATCTCAGTTGTTTTACACTAATGGTTTAAATATCTAGCACAGTTTGCCAGATATTACACACAATTATTAAAGTCAATGATGGCTATTTTGCATTTGATAGAGATTATTTGTAGTAATGGTCTAGCTATCTGACACAGTTTGCCAAATATTAGACATATTAAAGTAAGCATGACAGATAGTCGGACATTTCGAATTTGCTGGAGCTGAAATTTTTCAGGTAGCTTTGATGAAACATTGGTACTAACTGTTATTGGGTGACTTTATATCATATAATTTTATGGCCAATTAAAAAACTACTACAAGTTAAAACTTTTTTGTCGCTATTTTGTATATATTTCAGCAGCTATTTTGTTTTTTTTTATCTTTTTAAATAAAAACATGTCCTATTATTGTTAGATGTAATAGGCAGCTACTTATGAAACATTGCTAAAACTTTCTATTGGTTAAATCTGAATCATATATGGCCACAATAAAAAAACACTTCAATTTCAGCCATTTTGTCGACCATTTGTCCGTATTTTAGCAGCCATTTCGTTTTTTTAAATCTGTTATAATAAAAATATGTCTTTATGTTGCCTGTTATGATGCACATTTTACTACTGAAACCTCACTAATAGTAAGGCTTGCATAACTAAATCATATAATGTCAGAACATATTTTCTTCTACAATTTCAACCACTTTGGTCGCCATCTTGCCCATATTTCAGCAGCTATTTTGTTTTGTTGGGTCTCTTATTAGTACAGCAAAAGAGGGACCAAATTTTCGAAGTACCTAAACCGGCAGTACAACATTTGTCCACATGTCTAGAATTGTTCTCGGGGATCTCTAGATAAATAATCTGGTTGATGACATTGCCGGAAATGGAGGCGGGCTGAGAATTTGACACTTTTGTACACCTACCCAATTTTTAGAGAAAATATTCGCTTAAATATGATTTTCGCGTCATTCTCACTCTATCACAATGTTGGGCCAGTTAAATCAAATATTGTTGTATTTAGTTTTTCTATCCATCAGGTCATATATCTGTGGAGATAAAATGTCGCAAAATGCAATTTTTCAAAATTGTCAATTTTTTCCATTTTTTTGCATATAGTTTAAGACAACAGGTTTGTTTATGCACGAAAGTCTCCATGAGCGGTACCATTTGGTTCAGATACATCCCTTAAGTCAGAATTAGGTTACCAAAGCTTGATTTTTCGAGTAATTGATCATTATGGTCAATTTCAAAATGGCCGCCGTAAAATTCATGATTTCTCCTGAAATGTATTATCAAACATGGTTTTCTTAAATTTCACATCACAATCACAGTTTTGGTATATAATCTTACATTTTAATGCTCGCTTAAGTCTTTACAAATGCTATGATGTGATATTTACCACCGAATCCAAGATGGCCGCCAGAAAATGGTGAAGAGAATGTTCAAAATTTCACTTTTTTGCAAATAGTTTATGAGCACAGGCTCTAATGGTGTACGATAACCTCCATGAGCGGTATTATTTCATTGAGAGACACGTACCCATGAACAAAAATCAGGTGATTAATGCTTGATGTGTTGAAGAATTAATAATTATGGCCTATTTCAAAATAGTCACTGTGAAATCAATCACCGGTAATTCTCGTAAAATGCATTATTATTTGTTACACAGTTATCTCACAGACACGATTTAAAAGTCTAATCTTATTTTTTAATCCTCACCATGTCCAATAAAAATATGATAACATGAGAATTTTTTTTTTTTTAGAAATTTACTAAGAAATTCAAGATGGCCGCCGCAACATTGTCAAAATGTCGCACCATTTTACAAATAATTTATGAGCACACGCTCTATTCTATATCTGTATGAAAACCTCCATGAGCGGTATTATTTATTTCCGATACGTCTTATGAGTCAAGATCAGGTTATTAATGCTTAATTTGTTAAGTAATTAATAATTATGGCCGATTACAAAATGGCCGCCATAAAATCAATGAATACTCCTAAAATGCTTTATTGAATATGTTGTGCATAATATAATAGTCATCTCACAAACACGGTCTTGGTATTTAATTTTGCATTTTAATTTTCAGTGAACTCACTAAAAGTAATGTTAAGTGCTTTAAATGCGTTTGTTCAGCTTTGGTGACATAAAGCCTTGTCTCCTAAAAAATTGAACATTCAGTTACCTTTAATTATTGGAATTGTGAAACATGTACTACGTAATAATCATTATAGAAACACTGTTTTGGTGTTTACTCCAGAGATCACAGCCACCTTAAAAGTTATCTCAGCCACTACAAGGGTGATCTTGGCGACTAACAAACTGGAGTCAGCCAGTGACAAATTTATCTAAGCCACTACAAAATGATCTTGGCCACTGAAGAAATGATCACAGCCACTTTAAAAGTTATCTAAACCACTACAAAAGTGATCTTGACCACTGAAGAATTAATTACAACCACTTGAAAAGTTATCTCAGCCACTACAAAAGTGATCTTGGCCACTAAAGAAGCGATCACACCCACTTTGAAAATGATCTAAGCCACTACAAAAGTGATCTTGACGATCAAATATGTGATCACAGCCACTTTAAAAGTTATCACAGCCACTGCAAAGGTGATCTTGGCCACTAACAAACCGGCGTTAGCCACTGAAAAAGTTATCTAAGCCATTACAAAGTGATCTTGGCCATTGAAGAAGTGATCACAGCCACTTTAAAATGATCTAAACCACTACAAAAGTGATTTTGACCACCGAAGAAGTAATTACAACCACTTTAAAAATTATCTCAGCCACTACAGCAGTTATCTTGGAAACTGCAGAAGTGATCACATCAACTTTAAAAGTTATCTCAGCCGCTACAAAAATGATCTTGGCCACTAAAGAAGCGATCACACACACAGACACTTTGAAAATGATTTAAGCCACTACAAAAATGATCTTGACGACTAAATAAGTGATCACATCCACTTTAAAAGTTATCTCAGCCACTACACAAGTTATCAAGACCACTGAAGAAGTGATCATAGCCACTTTAAAAGTTATGTCAGCCGCTACAAAGGTGATTTTGGTCACTAACAAACTGGTGTCGGCCACTGAAAAAGTTATCTAAGCCATTACAGAGTGATCTTAGCCACTTGAAAAATTATCTAAACCTCTACAAAAGTGATCTTGACCACTGATGAAGTGATTACAACCATTCTAAAAGTTATCTCAGCCATCACAAAAATGATTTTGACCACCCAAGAAGTGATTACAACCATTTAAAAAGTTATCTCAGCCACTACAAAAGTGATCCTGACCACTGAAGAAGTGATCACAGCGATTTTAAAAGTTATCTCAGCAACTATAAAAGTGATCTTGGCTAGTGAAGAAGTGATAACTGCCACCTTGAAAATTATGTAAGCCACTGTCTACAAAGTGATCTTTGTTACTGTAGTATATTTTTAGCACCAGATCAAAATTCCCGATTACTTATTTCGGACATGCATGTCCAAAATAAAAAATTCGGGAATTTCGTCTCTAACTGGTAAATACGCAACACAAAAATTAAAAAAGACTATTGCAGTTCTAGTCTATAGACATGTTTACATCATATGGTCATATTAAGAAACCAAAAGAAAATTATCGATTTTTTAATGATTCTAGCCTGATTGTGTCGCTTTAAGATATTACATCGAAACATATGACTATCAGTGGCGGATCCAGAGGGGGGCGCAGCCGGCGCCCCCCCCCCCCCCCCTGTCCCAAAAACGTCCATATATCGGCCGAAATATGGTCTAGAATGCGTCATTTGAGGCCTTAGATTTCAAAATTTTCCGGGGGAGCGTGCCCCCGGACCCCCTTAGAGCATAAGAGTGCCAGCTGTGTTGTGTATAATTTTTTGGTGAAAATCGGACCCCTCCCCGTCTCTCAATTCCTGGATCCGCCACTTAACAAATCAAGAATTAATCACCTGATTTTGACTTAATATATGCTTCAGAACCAAATATTACGGCTCACTGAGGTTTTCGTACAGAACAGAACGTGTGCTCATGAACTATTTTCAAAAGTTTCGAAAATATTATTTGCCATTTTTACGGCGGCCATCTTGAATTTGTTCTTAAATAACATATTCTATTACTTTAACATGTTGAAATATACATAGATATATTCAGTGGATTCATTCAGCATTAAAATATAGGAATATACACAAAAACCGTGTTTCTGAGAGAAAAATTTAACAAACCATGTTGAATTATGCATATGAAGAATAAGCATTGATTATACGGTGGCCATTTGAAAATCGGTCATATTGATTATTTACTCTACAAATCAAGCACTAATCATATGATTTTCACTCAAAGGTTGTCTCTGGACCAAATGACACCGATCGTGGGGGTTTCTAACATGATAAAACATGTGCTTCTAAAATATTTGCAAGAACATGTGAAATTTTGAATATTTTCTTGATCATTTCTGGCAGCCATCTTGGATTGAGTCTTAAATATCACATTCCAGCATTTGTAAATACTTGAAAGAAAAATAAAATGTAAGATTAGACACATAAAACCGAGCTTGTGATGCGAAATTCAAGAAAACCATGTTCAATATTAGATTTCGGGAAAAAACATGGATTTTACGGCGGCCATTTTGAAATTGGCCATAATGATCAATTACTCGACGAATCAAGCATTAGTAACCTAATTCAGACTTAAGGGATGTAACTGAACCAAATGGTACCGCTCATGGAGACTTTCTTGCAGAAACGAACCTGTTGTCATAAACTACATGCAAAAAAATGCAAAAAATTGAAAATTTTGAAAAATTCCATTTTGCGACATATTTACAATATCCAAAATAGCTTTTAGAGGTAGGATGCTAGTACAAAATTATATTATTTTTTACTTTTTTATCTCCACAGATATATGACTTGATCAATAGAAAAAACTAAATCCAACAATATTTCATTAAAATGGCCCAACATCATAATAGATTGAGAATGACGCGAAAATCATATTTTAGCGAATATTTTCTCTAAAAATCGGGTAGGTGTACAAAAGTGTCAAATTTACAGCCCGCCCCCATCTCCGGCAATGTCATCAACCAGATTCTGTATGTAGAGACCCCTGGGAACAATTCTAGACATGTGGACAAATGTTGTACCGCCGGTTTAGGTAACTCCTTAAATATGGCTCTTTTTTGTTGTCTGCTGCTGTACTATATGATAAAAACATGTTGATACAACTTCAACAAGGGTGTGTTATTTTTTCAGTCGTATATCAATGAATGTTTATGGCCAATACATCATTTTTTTCAAATTTGATAAATTGGCGGCCATCTTGAATATATTAGCCTATTTCCGCCAAACGCACCCGGAGATGCGCGTTTATGCCCCAGTAACACTGTCGCGAATCCCCTGGCGATTCAGTGAGAATGCTGTCGATATGTGCAATACGAATGTGAGTGCGAATCATAGAGAATAAAAATGCTCCTGAGGTGGATAATTTATTGAACAACGAACCAACTATAATCAATACGGGTAAAATTGCGAATGACAGAGAACCAAGTAGAACTAAGATAGTGAACTAGAACCAATACAAATCAGAACAGGTTGACACGAACTAATACGAGAGGTTGCACGAATCAATGCGATCTAATGCGAATAAGCCTGCGAACTGATCCAAACCAATATGACTCAAGTAGAATGCAACTCGGGCCAGTGCGAACTGATACGACCTGGAACGGACCATTGCGATTCAATAGGGATAAGCTGTTGTCTACAAAATGGCACGCTCATCCGTGTCTTATCGCCAGTCTTCTTTGTCCATCCAATTAACACCATCTTCACCAAATATTGGTGCTGTGTTATATTATAGTAAAAATTATATTACTATCATTCGTTAATATTATCAAATTTATTCAATTAGAGTTTTGTTAAAACATTTTTAAAAGTCCGAATTTATATTAGAATCGGTGCTCAAATATATCCCATAATGAAAAATGGCGTCACAGATGAAGCTATATAAAGATAGATGACTATTTAACCATAGAAGGAAGTAGAATACAAAAAAAAAACATTTCCTCTTGTAACAATAATGTATAATTATGAATATAACTTGGGATTTATCAGCGAATAAAGTAACGGTAACAAAGAGGGGTACATAGTCGAAGACAATAATGAGATGTGGTAGAAAGAGTAATGATTGCAATCAGAGTATGGGAAATAAAGGAAAACAGTACCGGGAAATAAATTGTAACAGCACTAACAAAATAAAATTAATAGAACAATAAAGCAAATGGCTTGACAGACAGAGTGAGTGTATCATCATATAGTGATAAAGTGATAAAGAGAACATGCGTATTAATAGTAAAAATATTACGTCAAATGAAATCAATAAAAGAAACATACAAAGAAAAACAACAGAGAACAGAAAGTGGAGTGACAGAAACACGTCACATATAATTTGCTGAACAAATGTAATGTCGCAGAAGAAGACGACGACAACTGTCAACTAGAAGTTGAAAAATTGAGTGGGTCAAAAATATATATTTAGAGAGATACATTATGGAGTTTCAGTATTACATAGTGCTTAAAGTCGCATTTGGCAGCAACAGTCACTATCTTAGCACCCAGTTATTTTTCTGATTTTTAATCCTTTCGATTTTTAAATTGCTCCCAAAAAATACCACTTAATATCGTAATAAAAATATATTTAAAAAACATATCAGTGCTGAAGATCAGTTATTATAGGCTTTCATTTAGTCATCAGACTAAATGCAAGCCTATAAAAACTGTTGTAAGTGTTGTACCTATATGCATCGATAGGCCTATTTATATATCATTTAAGTATATGTTTTTCGACTTGGATCGAAATTAGTATATGTACAGTTTTTTTAAATATGTATTTTTACCAATCTGGAACTGTGCAAACTGTGTTATTGTTAATTATTCGTATAACAGTGTATATATGTCTGGGCATGTATATTAGGGGGGTAAACAAGGTATATTGTAACGGGGATACTTTGACCTCAATCTTCCGTGATAAGTGAGGGATTGAATGTTATTTGAATACAAAATCTCTATCGCCATTGTCGTGTACTTAGCTGGAAATGGTCAATGCAGAACTCTAGTGCCAGATAATCACATTTGCGACGGCTGATGTGTTAGCTATTGTTTTAAAATATATGTCAGACCATTATAAATGTGAATAAATAATATAGAGATCTTTTAAGAAGGCACTGGTAATCTCAATAATAACATCGCACCAAGTTTTCTATTAAAATACATACATAACACTGCTAGAAAGTGGCTCGTCATCCCACCATAAAAATAGTTGAATATGTTGGAAGGGTTTGAAAATACTTTCCACCACTCGAATCTCTTGAGACTTTTTAAGTTTATAGGATACATATTTATGAGTATGAAGCAACAGTCAGAAATTCTGTTGCAATTTGTGTGATGTTGGGCAATTATTTGAAACACAATGATCATCTCAGTCTGCCCTGGCAGCACTGAAATGATATAAGAGTCGAAGGCCCTATTTATATACTTACCGCTATGTGAATCTACCTCATTCGTTCTGCATTGTATTGGTAACGTCCTGGTTCGCATTAATTCATTGTGAATCTCCGTCATTCGCAATGTGATCTACCTTATTCGTATCTCGTCTCACCCCATCGTTGCGCAACGTTGCAATCCGTAGCTATCCTTTCTAGTTCGTGATGTAGCTTGTACTGCATCGTATCCCCAGGCCGTAAATAGCAACGATTCAGTACGACAAGCAACGACAACCGTATCCGTACCGTGTTGCGTCGAGTCTGTTCTAGTCAGTTCTTTCTGATTCTTTGCTCATCGCCAGATGTCTCCAATGCGAACAAACCTGTTACGCTGCGAAGCGATCCGAAGAGCAATACGAAGTGCAAAGAACTGATTAGAACCGATTCGAGCTGCTATGAGCTGTAAGGAACTACAACGAATGGGTTTCATTCGTATTGGCAGTATAGATGTTTTAAACCGTTTGAAACATCATTATCGGCTTGGCGAACCGTTGAGAAGCGTGAGGTTTTTTTTGGGAGAATCGCCACGCTCTAGCACGGAACAATACGACAGTGGCGAATCAGCTGGCGATCTAATACGGATTCACATCCGTATCAGTTCGCCATCATGATTCGCGACAGTGTGACTGGGGCATTAACTGAATGTTTATGTCCATACACATCATAGGGATTCAAAAACACCTTATGTCGTCAATGTCCATTCCAGGTGGCACCTAGCCCAATCTGAAGCAGGTATATTACCAATAATCGGACAAATAGAAAAAATATTAACAGCATGCATTTTCAGACCGCGGGATGAAGTTCTCTGGCTTTGATCAGCATAATCCGGGTTAAGATTCGTGTGACTGCCGGCTGTGTCATTCTCGGTTTTTTCTTAAGAAATATTATCAGGCCCTTTCTGGCTCTGGCCCATAGCTATGCCCAAATTGCACTTTTTTCTGTGAAAAAACACCCCATAATTAAAAACTTTTGCACTATTTGTTAGATTCAACTACTATTAGATTCAAACATCTGGAAACCTACATGTGTCATTATTGTGTTTTACGTACCCGTCCTCTGTCGTATTGTCCTCCACCTGGTTTGTCCCAGTGTGTATACTCGTACTGTACCACATCTACGATGGACTGTGATTTCACCGTGTGCATCAGATAGTTATCCAGGGCTTGATCAAAAGCAGTCTCGTGGCGCTCCCCACCGTTGAAGTAGTTCACTGTCATTATTAAACAACATTATATTTTTAATATAATTATAGAAATAAAGTAAAATACAATCAATCATAACTATATCTGTAAAAAAGCCGCTCGATGGTGCTTACTCTCTTCTGGCTCTATGGTTCTAGGTAGCATATAGATAGCGCACATATAATCAGGTACGCTTAACACTTCTTGCTACATGTATACCATTAAAATATTTAGATTGTTCAAGTGGTGCTACAAGGATTGGGACTTCGGCAGTGGGCGGTGTGGATCATATGAAAGAGTTTATATCGAATTAATAATTTAAAAAAATAACATTGGTATATATATTATCAATAGTACTTTTATCCCAAGCACCGTAATAAAATTGAAACACAAAACTATTATTATCATAATTTTTTTTCAACCATTTCCTCCATTTTGTTGCATGTCGAAAAAAACAGTTTAGTTAAACTTTTTTTAATACCAGTGTGGTTTAGTATGACATACTGAAAGTATAATGAGAGAGTTTAAATAAACTGGGCTGTCAACACACCAATTAATTTCGAATTCAGAAAAAAGTTTTAGCCTAGATTGGGTCATAGTGTTAAATTGTATTTTGGGCCTAACTGTTTTATTGTCACTGTTATTTTTCTTCGTATGGATCTCGTCAACTAATCTATTATCCATATTATCATGCTTTCATACCACATATCAGGGTGGCTGTTGCTCTCGAATTTTATTATTTGGCTTTTTAGGGCCGGTTAGGGACGTTTCTGTCGCCGTTGTTATCAGACGAGGTGGGGCCTTATGAAGGATTTCAGAGTTGCTAAGTCAACTGATTTTATCGATGAGGTCGGGAATGTTTTTCTTCGATTGTAACTCCGAGTATGTGGTACTGACTAGGTCGTGATTGAAATGGTTTGAATTAAACAATATAGTGGATTTAAATAAACTGTAATGTTTTTGTGCGAGGGCCATGTCCTGTGTGAATTGTACCAATAGTTATTAACCGCCATTATTACAGTTACTAGTTATTAAGTTAACAGGTTAATATCAGGGAATCTACAAGCTCATAGCGACTGTGCTTGCATGGTCACATGGCTCGTGGCTACCTGTTTCACGGAATGCCACATTTATTGTACTTGCATGATATTATATTTGTTTTTTTAAAATACCATATAATTTTTACCATTGTCTTATTGCATACTCCACTTAGTGTATCATAATTATGCACTTGTATATATTTTATGTTTCTACGCTTTCCAGAGTGTCTTTTTTGCTACTATATATAATTAGATATATACATAGTAGCTTTTTATCTCTGACTTTGGTGCGGGAAACAAAATGATATACCCCTATGTTATCTTGGCAATGCCTTTTAATTTAATTTTAAGTAGTAGCCATTTTAATTTTGAAATACCCATTTTTTATTATGGCAATGCCACTTAACATGATTTGAGTTATGTTTGTCATACTTAACTATGTATATTGTCATATGATTTTAACAAATTAACGATCTTGTATATACATGTACATATATCTCTTTCATTGCTATGACAAATAAGTCTGTAATGACTTGTTTCCTGTCAATAAAATGTCTGTCTGTCTATCTGTCTGTACGTTGCAAGTTAGTAGTTTAGATTATTAATCACATCCAGTCTAATCTGGTGTCCCGGATGAAGACATGTCACTATTTATCATACATCGTCTAGATTGGGAAATAAGGAGAAGCGGATAGATCCCGACTGCGCCGTATTCCAGAGTAATCTTCTCATTTCCTGAAAATGTCACCCCTGATAGTGTATAGGCCTTTGTTGTATATTTAATTTGGTAACACAAATTGCATATTCCAACGATATAAATTATTTAGTATATTTCAATGAAATGCAAATTTGGCCGATGAGGGAATGTAGCGTGGATATATGAGACATGAAGCAGGTGTCTGATTTGGTAAGATATGGTTCTAAGAGTGGCACAGACGTATTCCTTTGTGATCATTGTCACAGGATTAGCCGCCATGTAAGCCAGCGTCTGAACCTCCCCATTTGATTAATAAGGGAATTAGACTGAGCAAACAAATTGCATTTAATAATTACCCATCTAACACGCGACATTGAGCCAGGGTTGGTATACTATTTGCCCTGCTTCGAAGACTATAGCTCAACATTAAAACACCATTGGTTCAATGACTCGTGTTTGCTGACTAGACTCGCAATCTGCGAATGCACATGGCAAACAAGTGAAATATAGCCACACGTATATACAATATACATGTTATCCGTGTTGCTGTGAAAAATGTAGAGTAAATAATATTTTTTTAATCGTAATGTTGAATGGTTGCTTGGTTTGTCTCCTAAAATGTGTGCCATTCAATCTTTTTAATTGATAAGCAATTTAGATCATCTGTCGCATTTATCTAAAATGAACCTTGTGAAAAATAAATCGCTGATTTCATGTAACCCTTGCTAATTAGGCCCGGCCGGAGGCCAGGAGTCTATTACTGTATCCCCGCGCATAAACGTGCATGCACTTATAAGTGAAAATCGCATGTTTTAGGGATAACTTAAAATTGTTTTAGGTTCGAATATAAGTGCATGCACTTGTTTTTCAAAAACTAAGTGCACCCCTCTAAATAGAAATTATGTCAAAGACAAGAAGAAATTAGTCTATTAAATCAAATTATAATAGTCACCCCCGTAACACGCGCCCCCCCCCCCATTTAGCCGATTATTGTTAAGACATCAGAAATATTGAAATAAGGTTTTTATTCATCTAAACAGATTCTTGTGGAGTAGTAATCCGATAGCAGTTCACAAAGGGTGGGAGAGTGGGGAGGCGTTATGTCAGTGGGGAGAGACTCCTATACACATGATACAAGTCTTTATTCTTATTTAATGAGAAAGTTATTTATTTATAACAATGATCACGTCTTGAGCCCTCCTAGACAGAGGTGTGTACGCCACAATGCAAACATGCACTATATGGGATTATGGCTGACTGTTGAAACAGTGAAATTTTTTCGCTGGCATCTATACTTATATGTATATAGAAAATGCGAATATTTTGTTGTTTTCTTGAAATAGCCTAAGCTTATATAATGCACATCTCGATGCTAAGATGGTGTATTAATACGGTCATGCGTACTTTAAATGTCGTTCCAAAACAAATAAGATTAAAAAAAATTATTTCAAAATAGTTATCATTTATTTATTACCAAGCTCATTTCATGTTCGAGTATAAGTGCATGTATTTTTCTTAAAATATATTTTATGTTCGAATATAAGTGCATGCACGTGTTTGCGAAAACTAAGTGCATCTTCAAATATAAGCTCATGCACGTTTATGAGCGGGGATACAGTTTATTGCGCTGAAATTTGTGTCCTATTTTTGGGAAAGAGGAAACGGTTGTGTGGGAAAAGGTTGACATTTCTGAGAAAAAGGCTTTATGAACAAGTCAAATATAACGTTTGAGGTCGCTGGGTCAAATAGTTGCGTGTTAAAAAATGTTAAGAAAAAATCTATTCACAATTATATTCGTGATTAGAGCTATAAGGGATAAGGTTGGAGTAATGTTGGCCCAGCATCATAGACGGTGGCCCAGAATTACATCAGCATTGGGCCAATATATCATGTTATCTGGGTAGTGGCCTTTCTGGCGCCGGGAAGAGAACATCGTCACCCCCATAGCAATGCCGCAGCTCCGCGCAAAGTATACAGCGGACCCAGTGTTGGAGTAGTGTTGGGTCAGCGTCGTAGACGATTGACCGGCATTGAACCAGCAATGGGCTGCGACGCTGGCCCAACATTGAACCGTAATCGGGTGGGCTCGAGGTACATCGTAGAGGCACGCATAGGCTTTACAAAGTGGGATCGCAGGAAGAATGTTATTTTCTGCGATGTCACTACGCTGTCACTCCGCTGTCCGGGAGTACATAGCGATCACCGAAAAAGTCTAAAGCCAGTTGCTTCAGCATTTTCATATCCCCGATGAAGTGCGTAATATAAAGGCAGGGTTGCTAGACAAATTTGCTCATACATTTAGCAAATATGGCCAATAACGACTATATTGAACAACACTGGGGGCATCATATTTGAAACCTTTCATGACTGTATAATCAATCAGACGACTGTTAGGCGTTTGTTTAAAAAATGTTGACAAATTTTGGCTCAAAAGGCGCATGTATGTCGCAGTAGAGTCTTTAATCATGCATCGGTGACATGCATCGACTTCGGTCGGACATGGTCAGTAAACAGTCACTGTATCTCAACCACGTCAGACATTGTAGCAAAGGAAGCGAACTTGGCAACTGATTTCAGACCGCCTTACCATTCTTGAGCAATCTACTGACGATTGCAGAGCGAAGCTTGAACGATATAATAATACAAGGACAGTAGGGTTCATAGTCCAGCAATATTAATTTCGAGCTGACCACCAACACCACTGATGTCAAGATGGACCTAGAAATGACTCTGAGTAAAGAAGATAATATGATGCTGCAGGGCATTTTTGGGTGTGTTATGTGCGTCATGTTCAGGCTCAGGTTCCGGCTGTTGGATTGACGCGTGGGATGTGCCGGCTTGACACCTTTTTTTCATCCGGACTAATCGTTTCTTTAGTAACATAATATGTTTTAATTTCAATATTCGCTGAGGGATCTTGTTGTGCACCTCTGTCGGTATGCTGTTGTTTATATATAACCAGATCAGACAATGAATCAACCAATCACCGATTGACTGAAAACCAAGTAACGAGCAGATAATGTGTGTCTATGCTAAGGGGGCCTAATCGGTATATATTTTCCAAGTAGTCGTCACCGAGTCTTTCAATTTGTGTTCATAGTCGTCTTGTTCATTAACTAGTCTCTAATCATTCGTTAGCCATTCTTCTCATTGCATCTATGTCGTTGCACATTTGCTGTTGTCGATTCTGAGTCGTCCAACATTAGCAATAAAACTCAATTCGTCACATCTTACAGGAGATTCGCTGAGGAATTCGACAGAGGAAGTCTTAAAGCAGTTTCTATTTAATCTCTAACTGTTCTTAGAATTATATAATTGTTTTTACCCCTCAGCCATTAAGGCTGTGTGGTGCCATTAAAGCTGTGGGGTGCCATTAAGACTGGGGTATAGTGATCACCAGAGGCTGGTGGTCGGGCAGGCGGGCGCGTTTTTCGGCCGGTCAGTAATTCAGCTCTTACTAAAAAGTTAACTGATGAATTTTGTTTATTTTTTACAGACAGGACCTATGTGCCTAGGCAATTCATCCCATATATTATTTTTTGGCACCAAGCCACAAGCGGCCATTTTCCAAGATGGCCGCGTAAAAAGCTTGTGGGCACGATAACTTATGAACCGTTGGTTGGATTGCATTCAAATTTGGTATGGTTGTTCTCTAGGTATTTCTGATGATCTGATTAACTTTTAGGATGAATCCATTAAAAACAAAATGGCTGCCGCAGCTATTTAAAAAAAATTGACATTGTGGTAATGTGGGTCATTATTTCTTGATATTGATGGACAGAGTCTACGGCTGAGGGGTCCTGCCATCAATTGATGGCTATTTTCCTACGAGTCGCCGAGTCCTTAAAAAACCGACTGTATAAACAGAGTTGCGACGTCGAAGCAATATACTGAGCACTTCTTGGCGAGTAAGAAGACCAATTACAGAGTCGCTAGGGACAGTTTAACAAAAAATAAGTGTCGCTTAGTCGCCGCCAGGTTTTTTAACATGAGTCAATCGGTCGCAAGTGCGCTAGTATCTCGCCGGGCTTGCGACCGATTGGCGACTGAGACGAATGGAAATTCATATAATTAATATCATTTATCAAACTCACCAAACTCGTCCTTCACTGTTCCGACCATCATGGGAACATGGTTAAAGTTTCCCGTTCTGTACATTTCACGTGGATCATCTGGTAAAAGATCTCCGTCAACAAGAGGACGAAATTCTGGATCAATGGGGTCGTAGAGTGGAAACTATAAAGGAACATAAAAGACGATGAAGAAATATAACGATGAATTATCACAGATTAAAAAACCCTATTATATTACCAACATGTAAAGTATACTAGGTATAATAACAATTCTACATTTTTTCCATAACAGCCAGTAAGCCTTTTATTCTAGAAGATCATGAATTATAGCACTTTGTCGGTGAGGAGATAAATAATGGCGTCTTTACCCCTGAATTATACAAATAATTTAGACGCGGATTACAACTATCTTCGTCAGTTAACATATCTGTATAATATGCTGGAGGACAGTTTTATATATATGACAAACAAAAACACATTTAATATCAATATTTATATACTTCCTAAATCAGATATTTATATTCATTTCAATTGACAAAGAGGACTGGCCAAACTAACTTTGGGCTTATTACTAAAACTTCGGCGCCCTTCACACCCCCTGTAGACTTGTTCTGCGGATACTCTTTCTAGCATGGTTTCAAGCTGATATTTCTACCATGGTGTCCTGCTTTCTAATGAGTCGTCAACAAACGCATATGATGACCAGTAATTCAGAGTTTTCGCATATTTAGCTGTGGTAAAAGTGTTATATTTTTTGTTTAAGTATTATTTGACTAGCTGTATTACCACTTTGCAAACACATGTACGAGATCGAGTTGGTGTGTACATAAAGTGAAATGAATGGCTGCTCACGAAATATCGGCATAACAATGGACACTTTTGTTGATTTATTTCAACATGGAAAATACATTATTGTCCAATAAATCAAAGCAATTTCACTTTCTCAAATATTTTCATCCAAATTTACGATATATCCACTATTTTGAGAAAGTGTCCTGCTTTCTAACAATTTCATTTGAGGGATGTCCTGCTTTCTAACAGATCAAATTGCAACATAATCTTTTTTCACAATGTATTTTGGAAAGGTCTCTAGATCGACATAATAAAAATGTCTTTTGGGGAAATATGCCAAATTTGCATCAATCCAATATGGCCGCCACATTTCCACAAGGCTTGTTGATATAACCGATTCTAAGAGAGCTATTTTATGATTTAAAAATTTGATATGACTGGTATGGAAGTGTACAGGATTCAAAAACTTACTTAGGTAGCACTTCGAATTTGCATACATCTATTATGGCCGCACGAATCCCACAAAATGTCGTATTTCCCAAATAAACTGTTAACATGAATATTTGTTTTGATAATTGGGAAAATAATATATTAATACAGTTGTAATGAATAGATTTGCATGAAATTTTACCAGAGGTATATCTCGGGCCAAGAAACAATCATTTAAATGTATTTCTGGGGATGATCCGGATTACGATCAGGATCCGGATTGAGATCAGTTTGTCTAGTAATATATGTTTTTGGTGTGCAGCTATAAGTCTGCTTCAATATATCTAATTGATGATTCGGCTTTAAAACACCTTGGCTTTTGCTGCTCGTATTCTGAAGTTCACCGCTTTGATCGAAGTGTATCAGGATATGCCTATTACAGACATTTCAAATCATATCAGATCATTGCTCAGTAAAATGCAGATAATGCATTAGGCCACACCAAATTAATTTAAATGGAGCGAGCAAGCGAGCGATTTTTTTTTTTTTCTAAAAAAAAAATTGATTTCCCCAAGCGAGCTGAGAAGCGACAATTTTTTTTTAATTGATTTCCCGCAAAAATGGGGCGAGCGGAGAAGAATTTTTTTTTCAAAGCAAAGAAAGAAACGTAACATTGACGTGATTTTTAGGTGGAAAAAAAAATTGGTTTCTCCAGACAAAAATGGAGCGGCGAAATAATAAAAAAAATAGAGCGGCGATTTTTTTTTTTTTTTAATAAAAAAATTCTATCACGGTAAAATCGATGCGGCGAATCCTTCATCCATAAAAGTAATTTGCTGTGGCCTTACCATAACTCGTTTCAAGTGCGTAACACGTGTAACACGTTCCTTGTTATGGACAAGATCACACAATGGACCAAAATAACGCAACTTCATCTCTTGATTCCTATTTGGAAAATATATGTCTCCAAAATAGGCCAGGATGGTCTGGTTTAATCCAAATGGCGCAGAAAGGCATCAACCTACGACAGTCTTCAATAATGTATCTTCCTCTGATTCATATGAATCCAAGCAAATTAAGCATGTTAAGATATATGTGTCCTCCAATGTCAAGAGACATACCCATTATAACCTTCGGCCAACCGCTCTGGTGGTCTTCAAGTTGGAATTTTATGCCAGCGATGCAGTCAGTCATATCTTGTCTGGAAAAACTGTTGAACAGTCATCAGAGGACCCTTTTTAGTTGATGATACTATGGGAAGCCATAACATGTTAAAACAAGGCCCGTCGGCGACGGAAATAGGCCTCAGCCTCTAATCATCGTTTAAAAGTGAAAATCAATTGAAACAAGAGCACACTCGACAATAGCCCGCCACCATTATTTAAATTGTCCGAGAACTGTTATTAGCAACATGCAGTACAAAAACCGCACATTTTGTTCAATAGTAAGGTCTAGCTATCTGGCACGGTTTTCCAGTTATTACGCTTAGGCCTATTGAAGTCAAAAGTGGCCGCAGGTCTGCCATTTTGATATTATTCAAGTTGAATTTTTTCATGGTATATCCCTACCTGAAACTGTACATTTTGTTCAATAGTAATGATCTAGCTATCTGGTCTGGTTTTCCAGATATTACGCATATTACAAAAATAATGGCAGATAATCGGCCATTTTGGCCGCCATGACCTAGTTTCTGTCCGAAGCTTTCCCAATTTCAAACTCATCTGAGCTATTAGAGAAATGGATATTTGGTATACATTTTGGAGCGATACATAAAAAAATGTTGAGTGAATCGCATTACCAGGAAAATTTGTCGATCGGAAGTGGCCGCAGGTCGGCTATTTTGAATTTGATCAAGTTGAAATTTGTTATGCTCTATCCCAACCTGAAACTGCACAAATGATCAAGCTATCTGGTCTGGTTTTCCAGATATTACGCATATTACAAAAATAAGGGTAGATAATCGGCCATTTTGGCCGCCATGACCTAGTTCCTGTCCGAATCTTTCCCAATTTCAAACTCATCTGAGCTATTAGAGAATGGATATTTGGTATAAATTTTGGAGCGATACATTAAAAAATGTTGAGTGAATCGCATTACCAGGAAAATTTGTCGATCGGAAATGGCCGCAGGTCGGCTATTTTGAATTTGATCAAGTTGAAATTTTTCATGCTCTATCCCAACCTGAAACTGCACAAATGGTCAAGCTATCTGGTCTGGTTTTCCAGATATTACGCATATTACAAAAATAAGGGTAGATAATCGGCCATTTTGGCCGCCATGACCTAGTTCCTGTCCGAATCTTTCCCAATTTCAAACTCATCTGAGCTATTAGAGAAATGGATATTTGGTATAATTTTTGGAGCGATACATAAAAAAATGTTGAGTGAATCGCATTAACAGAAAAATTTGTCAATCGGAAGTGACCGCAGGTCGGCCATTTTGAATTTGATCAAGTTGAAATTTTTCATGCTCTATCCCTAACTGAAACTGCACATTTTGTTCAATAGTAATGGTCAAGCTATCTGGTCCGGTTTTCTAGATATTACGCATATTAAAAAAATGATGGCCGATATTTGGCCATTTTGGCCGCCATGACTAGTTTCTGTCCGAATCATGCCCAATTTCGAGCTCATCCGAGATATTGGTGAGATGGAATATTGTATAAATTTTGGAGCGATACATAAAAAAATGTTGAGTGAATCGCGTTAAAGGGACTGGCCCAGGCTAAAATCGTAAAAAATCGGTGATTTTATTTTGGCTTCTTAATATGACCATATGATGTAAACATGTCCATCAACCAGAACTGCAAAAGTTTTTTTTAATTTTTGTGCTGCGCATTCACTAGTTAGGCTAGATATAGAGACGAAATTCCTGATTTCTAATTTTGAACAACCATGTCAAAAATAAGAAATACGGGAATCTCGTCTCTATATCTAGCCTAACTGGTGAATGCGCAGCAGAAAAATTTTAAAAAACTTTTTTAGAATTTTTATTTTGATCTTTAAATTGTTATTGATCACATCTTATTGAAACAGATATAAAAATATAATCAGTAATAAATTATTTAATTTGCGTGCCTCTACGATGTACCTCGAACCCACCCGATTACGGTGCAATGATAACATAAAATAAAATGTGGATTATTGAATGTTGAGTTCTAGAACACTTAGAATAGCTAAATATACAAAAACTCTGATTTACTGGTCGTCATATGCGCTAGTTGATGACTCTTTAGAAAACAGGACACCATGTTAGAAAGAGTATCCGCATGACAAGTCTACAGAGGGTGATTTTAGTCAGGGTCGCTTGTGAACACTGATGAATTGTGTTAGCTAACCTTCTCTCTGTTCAGTATGAAATTTCTGGCTGGAGGATCTCTTAAACAACTGGCTATGTCTGCCATGCTGTCCTTAGAACAATGAAACACTTTACCAACGTGTTTAAGGTAGTTGTGAAAGTTCACACCATGAGGATTACTGGTGGTCTGTTTTACATGGAAGGAGTAAGGTGCCACAGCAGATCCACTCTGACCGATGGCACGATGGAACAGGCCTGTCAATAGATGATCACATTCATATAGCATTACTGGCATACATTGCCATGTTTATTATATACCTTAAAACTGCTACGGAAAATCAAAATAGTGATAACACTTTTTGTAGGGGACTGATATTTTTATGTATTAATTAGCGACACAAACAGTAATATGCAAAGTCATTGTAATAATACAAAATATATAAAGGCCTATTATGTATAAGTGGGCTTCTAAATTAATACACAGAATGCACGCATACAATTTTTTACTTCGTTCGTTATACGATAGGCATATATGCCGTCGTTTACATTTTATGGATAATGATATTAAAACATAACTTATTATATTAATCAGTGATTCACTATTTACAATATTATTTATGTCACCTTTTGCTTGTGGTATCAGTAGGAGTAGCCCAGCACTTGATCCACCTGCGCTGTGACCAAACACAGTCACGCGACTTTTGTCACCACGGAACCTGTCTATGTTCTCCTGGACCCATTGGAGAGCATGGATCTGATCTAGAAGACCAAAGTTACCCCTGAGAGCGGAATCACCAGACGTCAGGAATCCTTGATAAAACATCCAAAACACTACATATGATTTACTTGTTGACAGAGAATGACGTATGACGAATTATAATAAGCATAAATAAATTTAGGGGTCATAAAATCCCCTTTCAAGCAGGCGTGGAGTAACCCACAGAGGCTAAAAATAGGAATGCGGATAAAGATCCTTGAAATACGTTCAGTCTATTTTAAATAAGTTTTTAATTTGATGCATGCTTGATCGGTACGTTTTCGCGCACCGGAATTGATTCCCCGAAAACGAAAGAAAGGGGCGGAATTATTTTTGAAATCAAGACCTGAACTCATGCTTGACTTGTTTTAATATAAATTATGTCATGTATATTTAGCATTTATTGCAGGACATTTTGTCAAATACCTCGACCCAATCAATACGAAAGCTGGTTAAACGTTGAATGGTAGAATGTAGAGACAGCATTATAAATTCTAGCCCATTACCGCGACAGCGCCTAATCATCGTGTCACAAAAATCACACGATTAGCTCGGTGACCTGCATCTGGCGGGTCTGACCCTCATTTACACCACTCAAAATATTATTTTTGCTAATGAACACTGGACAACTTTTTTTCTCTACGGGCTTCAACATTTCCTTATTGTGACCCGCATCGCAAAAAAAAACTTGGTGGCAGAATCTGAAAAGTGCTCCAGAAATAGGTTCAGGGGTCACACTTTGTTACCATGTGGAAACCATTTTTTATTGTCTATTAGGCTACGTTTCCATAGGTAAGGTTTATAGCCGCGCAAGTGGACCTGCGCGGGTCCTGTGCGGATACCCGCGCGGGTCGTCTGTTTCCATTGATGCGGTTTTGATATAAATCCGCATGTGACACCCGCGTGGATTATAGTAATATCTTCGGTGGTGGAACAGTCGGTGATGATGATGATGATTATGGTGGTGGTAGTGATGGTGTTGGTAGTGATGGTGGACGGTGGTTGTGTAGTAGTGATGGTGGTGGTGATGGTGGTGGTAGTGGTGATTGTGGTGGTGGTTGTGATGGTGGTGGTAGTGGTGATGATGGTGGTGGTTGTGTTGGCGATGTTGTTAGTGTGGTAGTGATGATGGTGGTATTATTGGTGGTGTGGTAGTGGTGATGATGGTGTTGGTGGTGGTTGTGTTGATGATGTTGGAAGTGTGGTAGTGGTGATGGTTGTATTCTTGGTGGTGTGGTAGTGATGGTGGTAGTGGTGTGGTAGTGGTGATGGTGGTGATGATAGTTGTGATGGTGGTGATGGTGTTGTTGGCGGTGTTGGTGGTGGTAGTGATGTTGGTGTTGATGGTGATGATGATGGTGGTAGTGTTGTTGTGTTGATGGTGGTGTTGATGGTGGTCGTGATGATGGTGGTGCTGACGATTATGGTGGTGATGGTGGTGGTGGTGTTGGTGGTGGTGGTGGTTGTGGTGGTGACGGTGGTGGTGATGATGGTAGTGATTGTGGTGATGACGATGTTGGTGGTGGTGATGATGGTGGTAGTGTTGTTGGTGGTGATGGTGGTGGTGATATTGGTTGCGTCGGTGGTGATGATGACGATAGTAATAATGGTGATGATTATGATGATGGTGGTGGTGTTAAGGGAGGTGGTGCTTGGGCTGGTGATGTTGATGATGATGGTAATGATTATGGTGGTGATGATGGTGTTGGTGGTTGGGATAGTGGTGATGATGATGGTGGTGGTGGTGATGGAGTTTGTGGTGGTGGTGGTGTTGATAGTGGTGGTGGTGATGACGATGGAGGTGGTGGTGGTATAATGTCATTGATGGTTGTTGATGATGCCTCTAGTCTTAACTAGGGCACGTGTAAGTGTCTGGCAGTGAGGGTGCACGCACCTTTATTTCTGCCAATTGTCCCCTAAATTTGCCTAAATATATATTTTCAACACTGGATCAGCCCCTGTCTGGATACTGAGGTATAGCGTTAATTTCAACCCCGGCTCACTAGGGTAGGCTATATAAATATGCCTACCTCTCATTCTTTATACGTCTAGCTTCTTCGAAATTTTCTGCCGCACATATCTTGTCCAGATTTTGTGTATCTTTTTCGTTTGGTTGTACAAACCAGGGTTCGACCGAACAAGCTCTATGAGCTCTTCCATCTTTAATGGTTTTAAAGATGGGGTTTTGTTTGCCATAATTGCAAAGATTATCAGGTGATTATAAGTTCAAGTTATGTTTATTCTTACAAATTTTGCAAAACACGATTTGCGATACACGGGAAAGCCCATTTGTTTGACGTCATTTTCTTGAATTTCCCATGCGGATTTGCCATGCGGTGCGAAAAAAATCCAACATTGTTGGATTTTCTACCCGCGCGTCAAATCACCAGCGCAGGATCCGCGTGAATGGAAATGATACATGTATTTAATGAAGGCTAGATAAAATGTCACCAGCGCGGGTACCGGCGCGGGTCCACCCGCGCGGGTTAAACCTTACCAATGGAAACGGGCCCTTAGAAAAACATGGTTCCCGTTGCCGCATCATGCGTTTTTCATAATATAAGTATGCTCATGTGGGGATACCCCCAAACGTGTATATTTAGGAGGTTGGGTTACGTAAGCGTCTGTCGTTGATATTATAATTTACCGATCAACACATGTAATATGCCTGAAAACAGACAATTAATCTTCTGTTCCAGACCAATGATATACCGCACGCTGCCGTGGAGTAAATCATGTCTCTACAGACGTTGAGACAGTATTGTTATTACAATTATTGTTGTTATTAATTAGAATCAACAACAAAGCAACCATGTCAATATAACCGCTTCATTCAACATAATTGTTGGTCATATCTATACCTGGCCTATGTTTTCTGAACCCAGATATGTATATGCTTGAAACTGAGTGGTATTTAGATTTATAAATGTCATTAAGCAATTTTTATTGCAGCCTTTTATGAAAATGTGTGTATTTATCTTGAAATGAAATCTGAAAAATTTAACTTTGCTCGGTATTTAAATGTTTTGTATCCACTTGTTTTTACATAATTTGGGTGTGCTCAATGCCAATCTGTCAAATAACATTCCATGTTTGATCAAATTAGAAAAACAAAAAATGACCTTCAAAATCATTTTTTTCTATTTTGTTTGTTGCACATAAATACACAATTTCTTTCGTGATTTAGAGTTGAGAAATGTATGTCTTACTTGTTTCGATCACAATGACCTGTTTTTTACCTTTAAAGTTACCGCCAGCACACAAATGGAAGCATTTTTTATAGAAATCTAGAGAAGTAGACTATGTAATACGAAAGATTAGGTTACAAGGTATCCAAAACTATGTTTAAGCACATGATATTCTAATATGCTTTGATTGACCTAATATTTCAAATACCGTCATGGTTCGATTGTAAATATGTAAATTGACGGTCCTCTTGGATTTTACTATAAATATAGGTCAGACGATGAAAAATAAAAAGCAGAAATATGTGTTCCGACCCCCAAGTCATGCAAAAAATCATCCCCAAGTCATCCCCGTGCAACAAATCCTAGGTTGCATTTACATTTTTAAGACCATTTAGTTTTTTGTTCATTTGTAAGTGAATGTCGCGGGCATTTTGGATTTTTTCTTTTAAATGTACTCGTCAGTATCGTTTATTACTGGTTACAGCAAATAAATCACATCGTCGTTAGCATGTTTAGCGGTATAATTATAGTAACAGTAAATATATAAAAATGGCGGACGTCTTGGATTTGAAGGTCAAATAAAAGTCATTTTAGTGTTATTTTTTCTGATACAAATCTTGCAGAAACCATAAATAAATTGTGCTTTCATGTTAAACAGACCTTATAAAATACGGGGGTCTTCTTCACATTTTAGTGGGCCTTTTTTATTTTGCGAATTTGGAGGTGAAGGTCATCAAATATCGAATGTTATCCGACAGATTCGAGCTCAGCACACCCAAATATGTAAAACCAAGTGGATAACAAATTATATACTAAGATGCCGAGCAACGTTCAATGTTTCAGATTTCAACCCAGGATAAATTTATACACATATATTATAAAAAGGCTGCTATATTCTTTGATGAAACAAAATCATTTTTAAACATACACATATCTGGTCATGGACATACGTGTATCGATGTCAATTATTTTCAAAGTTATCGCGGGAAGATCAATTTCCGGCAATGGCTGCCTAATTAGCATTAAAATGAATTATTTTTCACATTTTATACTTTCATTTATGTCCTTGATCATGAAAATGTGGAAATAGACACCATATAAATGTGTCTATTAGTTTTAGTTTTAACGTTATCGAAGAAATCTTGTTTTAGGGCAATGCCTGCCTAATTTGCATAATAATCAATGAAACATCAACTTCCGGGGATGGGAACCGCGCTTTTTTGAGTTCATGGGTATTGATGGTTCTTAAAAAATGGTTTCCGTGTGGTAACAAAAAGTACCTACCATTGTGAAATTTTGCCTAAAGGGTAACGTTTGTTAAATAGGCCAAATTACGCTTTCATATCAATCGCCAATCACATGCCATGCATCTAAGATTAAGTTGGAATAGGCATTGTATCAAGCCACCGTGGGTACGAATATAACATACTTTGATTATTTCGCAAAACTAAAATCGCTTTGGTCGGCCTTCAAATAATAAAGTTAGAAGTACAGTTTTTCAGTGTATACATTTCATTTTTATGCAATATTTTATTCCATGGAGTGTTTTCGTTGCAAGACAATGTATTTCTGCAATGCTATGATGTATCATAGACCTCCGTACTAATTCTGTGGATGTAGCAACCTGTCTTGAATTTCTATTATTTGTTGTCCAGATAATTACAGAAAAATCACAGTCATGCCGTCTATTGGGAAACTATTTGATTCTATACTTAATAACAGACTCTCATTTAGAAACGAAGTATGTAATGATAATGATCCCTATCAAGCTGGTTTTAAAAGCAATTCGCGAACTACGGACAATATATTCATACTTTGTGCCATCATAGATAAACAAAGGTGTCTTTCTAAACCCCTGTATACATGCTTTGTCGATTTCACAAAAGCATTTGACTATATTGATAGAACAGCATTATACTAAAAATTATTGAACAGGGGAATAGACGGCAATTTGCTAAACATAATAAAAAGCATGTTTTCTTAAGCAGAGTGCCGTGTAAAATGGGACTCGCGTATCAGTGACATATTAAAAAGCGAATTTGGGGTTCTACAAGGCGGTATGCTCAGTCTATTCACGAAATTTTTACAAGACATATCCGCATCATTTGACCAAGATCAAGGTATCGCTGTGGACACCTTACTAATGGTATATCTGTTATTTGCAGATGACCTTGTCCTTTTTTCAGAATCTGCCGAGGGATTACAAAAACAGCTAACTGCCCTGTATATTATATGCTTCCCTATGGCATATCATAGTTAGCATTCCTAAAACAAAAGTTCTTATCTTTAATGAACGTTACACAACAGTATGTGGAAGCTTCCACTATGGTGATAACATTATAGAAAAGGCTGAACAATATAAATACCTTGGTGTAGTGTATAGCACCAAGTCCGCTAATAACGTGTTAAAAGAAACTTTTTCTCATCTTGCTTCCCAAGCTGGGAAAGCAATCTTTGTTCTACGTAAACAGTCCCGTCCTGTGGTCGGTAAATTGTCACCCACTATTGCGTTCAAGGTATTTGATTGCCAAATATTGCCCATACTAGAATATGGAAGTGATATATGGTATACAGGCGATGATGTTAACGATCTGGAAAAAATCCATCTAAAATTTATTAAATCCACACTTGGTGTTAGAAAACAAACACCTACCCCTGCAATATATGGGGACACGGGTCGATTTCCACTGATCATCCGGCAACACATAAAAGCTGTAAAATATTGGTGTAGAATTCTAAAATTATCTCAGAGCCATCCAGTCAGAAATGCCTACAATATGCTACTTGAGCTAGATGCCATTGGCTTCACGAATTGGTGTTCCCGTATTCGCTCTGTCCTCGAACGAACCGGGCTTGATCAAACTTGGGAATCGCAGAATATTGGGGATACAAATAAATTCATGCTTTCATTTAAAGAATCAATAGTTAGAATATTTACACAGCAGTGGAGAAAAGATATTGACAGTTCGAGTAAGCTGCGCACTTATGAATTAGTAAAAAAATATTTCTGTGTTGAACCATATATCTTGCACATAAGGGGGAACCACCTCATAACAGCAATGGCGAGATATCGAATGAGCTCACATGATCTAAATATAGAAAGAGGACAAGTCAATAATCCAATCACTCCAAAAAATCAGCGAATATGCACAAGGTGTGAATTAAACGAAATTGACGATGAAATACATCTTCTTCTCCACTGTAGCGCTATGAATAATGAACGCGAAATCGTGTATGATTCTGTAGCCGCAATTATCAATATACAACCGACAAATGAAATGTTTCTAGGAATTATGACATATCAGTGGTGAAGTCACTAGCGCAATTTATTTATGGTTGCTTTAAACAAATTAAGGGTTGAAAAAACTGAGTATAATTAATCTGTCACCTGTCGCTATATTATTCATATTATCAGATTATCATGCCCTCATGATCTGACTTGGGTATTACCACATATCTGGACGGTTGTTGCTCTCGGATCTAATTATTTGGCTTTTTAGGGCCGGTTAGGGACGTTTCCGTCGCCTTTGTTATCAGACGAGGTGGGGCCTTATGGAGGATTTCAGAGTTGCTGAGTCAACTGATTTTCTCTATGAGGTCGGGAATGTTTTTCTTCGATTGTAACTCCGAGTATGTACTACTAACTAGGTCGTGATTGAAACGTATGAATTAAACAATATAGTGAATTATAAAAAGGCTTAATGTTTTTGTGCGAGGGCCATGTCCTGTGTGAATTGCACAAATAATTTTTAACCGCCATTACTACTGTTAGTACGTCGTTAAGTTTGCACCACTAGTCAATCTCAGGGAATCTCCGCGCTCATAGCGACTGTGCTTGCATGGTCACATGACTTGGAGCTACCTGTTTATGCCATATTTCTTGTACTTGCATGATATTATATTCAATTTTAAAAAATACCATATAATTTTTACCATTGTCTTATTGCATACTCCAGTTACTGTAACATAATTATGCACTTGTATATATTTTAGGTTTCTACGCTTTCCAGAGTGTCTTTTTTGCTACTATATATAATTAGTATGTCATACATAGTAGCTATTTTATCTCTGGTTTTGGTGCGGGAAACAAAATGATAGACCTCTATGTTATCTTGGCAATGCCTTTTAATTCATTTTTAGTAGTAGTCATTTATATTATCGAAATAACCAGTTTTTATTTTGGCAATGCCACTTAACATGATTCTAGTTGTGTATGTCATACCATGTATATTATCATATGATTTTAACAAATTAACAATCTTGTATATACATGTACATATATCTCTTTCATTTCTATGACAAATAAGTCTGTAATGACTTTTCTTTTCTGTCAATAAAATATCTGTCTGTCTGTCTGTCTGTTGTTGTACAATTACTATGTTAGATTTATCTACGATCATCTGCACTGAGTAATGTCGGGTAACCGGTATGGAGCTGAACAATCTAACATATTTACGAGGCATAAGATCAATATCGTTTCTTGTTGTTCTAGCCATGCATGGAACTAAGTGATAGCCTGATATTGATGATAAATGTGACAATTTCCTGGTTATTTCCAGTGGACAATCCAGGGGGTCTATACGGGTTTCCAATCATATTGTCGTCTTAATTTACGGTCGTTTTAACTTTTAGGGCTGGTGGTGTAAATAGGTAGGACTCTAATTCTGTTTCCTCTGTAAACTTTCTTCAGGATGCACTTCTATTAAACTTCGACAAAATAATCTGGGCATGATTGCGGCTGAGCAAGCTAGCTGAGTTGTGGGGATGTGTATCCCCATAACCATGTCTGCGTACGCCATTGATTTTTCGCAATGATAAATCACTGATATTATACTCAGGGACTTGGCTGACTAGGGTTCCTACATGTATCTATGTGATATTCTTTCTCTCTCAGGCCGCTGATTATAAACGCAGGGATATATTAATTAACAACTTTGACTTTTTTGAATTAGATATATATACGTGATATTCTGTCCTGCTGCAGATTGCCACCACCACATACTCTTATGAGTAAGTGGTATTGCCATCCCAGGCAATATAATATAGCCTATTCAAATTAGAAACAAATACGTTCAGCTGTGCAGGGTAAAAATAACACATCTACACTTTTCGGTGCTGCTTGCTTATTATTAGCCTGGACAAAAACTGCAAATGGAATGCGCCGTAGGTACAATGTGAGTTTTCGCCACCAAACTAATCTTTGAGTCCATACTATCTTTCCACCGGAACAATTTTATATTTTATCTCGCATAGAAAAAGAAAAAATACCTAATTAACCAGGGCTTAATAATATACAGGCATAATGCCGTTACTGACAAACATAAAGTTGTAAGTAGCATGATGTAGATACAACAGTTTCCCTGGATATGCTTTGCAGCTAGGTTAGCTTGACGGAATTTCTTGTTTAGCAGTAACCTGTGATGTATCTGTTGCGTCAACGGATTTAATTTACCAAGACAAAATGTCGTTACAGCTTTATCATTTTATTTAAATTTATTTGGATTAAAGTGTAGAACACACCAACGCGTAGAACACACCAGGCGACAACAGCACTGGAACAGACGCAAAATTTGACGTTTATATTCCCGCATTTCTCATACAAAACCGGCGCGACTCGCTACAAAAATCTAACAGTTTTGAAACATTTTGCGTTGCCCTTCGCGCTTGCGTTTGACTTTGCGCTGGTGTTTTGGAAATGATAAAATAGTTTATTTGATCATTTTCGTTCGCGTTGGTGTGTCTTACGATTTAGAGTTGTGATATAGGCCTACCAAATTAAATACGATTCATCCAACTGAAAAAGTTTCAAACGCAAATAAAAAGCACTCACTTACTACTATTACCATATTGAATATAGGTAGACCATTCTGCACAATAAACAACAATGTCTTTAAAACAATGGTGCCAAGGCTACAAGTTAGAGGAATTTTTGCAATTTAACTTCAAAGTAGGGTGCCACCTATGTAAATAAACTGTTTATTTGCAGCAATCGTGACACAGGCAACAATTAGTTTTCTGGCTATATCTCCTTAACATCTTGGCGGATTTGTACCAAATTTGGTACAAATAATCCCCGGGGGCTGTGGATATGCTTTTGAGGTTTACTGTACGTTGGTCTACTTTAAGTACTGTATTTTGACCCAGTTTAGTTTTTTATTTGCGTTCTTATTTGGGTTGCAGCTATGAGGTCTAGGCCTACTTATGTGTTGTAGGCTGCTGCCACAAATTTCACAACCCTCAATTTCGCATCCATCAATGACATCTGTTGTAAAAACATCCCTCCGTGTTTTTCCCATCTGACACTATTACCCACTTCAGTCATTGTCTTTGTTGAAAGTCACAGCTTGTTTATCATGTCCTCTTATGTGTATAATGTTACATTGTGTGGTTTCGCAGGGATCATGGTCACAGCGATTCAATTAGCTAAACTGTAACCTGGTAAGTAATGTCGGATGAAGTTTTTTGAAAACTACATCACCAGTGTGATGTTTGACGATATATATCATTGCATATTGTGAGTACTATGTTAAAACTCATATACAACACATTTCTGATATATTCACTGTAAATAAGCTAGTGTAACTATTGTCAGAAATGTTAAGTAACTGATTCTAAACCTATTTGTATTTTCTGCCATTTGCACAGACGACCGTAAATATCACAAAATGAAGCGAAACAATCATTTATTTGATCTACTGGCGGACATGAACTCATAAGAATCGTGCACAAGGTTTTACATTTGGCATAATGTTAGTACATCAGTGCATATTTATGTATGTTTTAAAAATGTGTCTAAAAAAGTCGGGCATGATCTATGGTGGCCTCAATACATAAAATTGCAAATGGTGGCCAAAATAACAATCAAACGGACGAATTTGATATATCAACTGTATTAGTCATATTGTCAAATTTAGGTTACGTTTTGGTCAGACTTCATGGCTATATTACAAGAATATCCATCTACGTGTCTTAATGTCTAACTACTGTAGCTAGAGACCGCCTGCTGCTGCACTATAATAACACTTGGAGAGAACATTTTCAGTGCTAACAGACAAGATAAGTCGATGTTCACATTAGCCGTTCTCCTAACCTTGACCCAGCGCTGGACATATAACCCGTATTGGAAGTGAGCAAACGTTTGACGAAAATGAGTGAAATACTCTTCATTCCGTCATCTCTGACGCCCGGTTACTTCTAACACATAAAGCATGCAGAACTGCTAATAAACCCAATGGACGCAAGAGTCAGCTGACTCTCTCTGAGTTATTATATATATCATTATTATAATTATATATAGGACTCTTGTTGAGAAATTCATCACATTTATAACTGTTGAGTGTACATTCCCACCTATCACAAGATAAAGAAACGCTGGGGTGGGGGATAGGGGGGATCAGTTAGAATGATGGACCCTCGCTGCCGGCAATCTCCCCAATTTAATGGATGGCACCGCATGGAGCAGGGTTATTCTGGTAAATGCAGCTCAGATTTAATCTTTAGGCGTCCGATATGCTCTAACTGAAAATGTCTTTCGTTATAAATCTCATGTGCATTGAACAAGAAACAATGATTCCAAAACAAAAATAAAGCGTATACATACATACAATCCAGGGGGGGGGGGTAATTAAACCAAATGTGTGTTACGCCTGGGTAGGCGCTTGCATTCAAATGGCTTTTCCTGCTTTGGGACAGAAAATTTCCAATCGCGGCTGATGTACTGAAGCCAAGGCAAATAAGAAACACCATTGACCAGACAGGAAAGATTGATGCTGGCTTAGAATTGTCTTCTTGTCCAGCACTTTCTTGACAAGTGAATCGTGGCCTTGACTGTGCTTGAGTGGCAATGTAATGTATTAGATTCAAAGAGAAGCTCAAGCGATGTATAAAACAAGGCCGACAGAATATGATATTCAAATAGTTCTATCGATATATCAAGTTTTTTTTATCTTTTTCTGCGCAATACGTTTAACCCATACTCACTCCCTGTGGTGCCTTTCCACCATACATCGATTACATTTCTTTGACAAATGATGTTAAATATAATTAAGCCTTTTGTAATCTTTTTTTAGAAATGAACACAAATACATCTTGAGTGACATAATATGACCTAGACGCCTTTGAACTTTTTTCATTTAAGCAAGTAGGCAAATGCAAAGTGACTGAGAGAGATTTCTGATCAGATGAATGGCGTGAATGACAAACTACCCCTCCTAGAAGGGATTGAACAGACACCATGAAGGTATCCATGTCAGATGTGAACGAGTCTGTAGAGTAGGCCTAGACGTCATATTGAATTCCTATTTTTGAACATCATTTATCTGTGTATCATTTAATTATCTCATATATAGATTTATAGCTAATATACTTATCTAAAATGAAATAATGAAAAATATGTTTTCTTTAAAACTGGTATTTTTAAAATGGTATGTTTGACGTGGGCTTACCGAGACTTATAGATAGTTAAGGAGATTAAACACTAACCTAACCCTTTAGAACAACGAGCGGAAGACGGACCTCTTTGAGGATATGGAACCTACAACATAATTATAGAGCAATTGAACTAGCTACATGTAGCTATCATATCACAATGCTTGATATATATTATAGACCCTGATCCTATTCAAGCATCCCGGATACTATCGGCATGTGTATAGTGTTTAGCATTATTCCGTCTCCGCCACCGCCGCCGTGGGCGTATGAGGAGTTTAGCTCTCACTTGGAAGTTACATGATGAATTTTGTTTATTTTTTACACACATGACCTATGTGCCTGGGCAATTCGTCCCATATATATTTTTTGGCACCACGCCATACGCGGCCATTTTCCAAGATGGCCGCCTGAAAAGTTTGTAGGCACGATATCTTAATAACCGTTGAATGGATCCCATTCAAATTTGATGTGGTGGTCCTCTGGGTAGTTTTGATGATCTGATTACCTTTTGGAAAAAAATCATTAAAAACAAGATGGATGACGGAGGACAAAAAATGGCCGACCAAAAATTTTGTGGGCGCGATATCTTATGAACAGTTGGTTGGATCGCATCTGTTCATCTGATTAACTTTTGGGAATAATCCATTGAAAATAGACCTCGACCGAATACTCAAAGAGCTAGACCTAAATGTGCATCTCAGTTCCCTGATTGCAGGAGATCTTGATCTATCTCGATAAATAAAAATGTTAATATAAATTGATGGTCAAGTCGCCAACATCCTCTAATTGGACTAGACCGTAGACATAATATATAGTTCAGGATATGGAATGTAGGTTAATATTCTATAATATTTAGCCATTTCATTAGTGTTCATGGTGTGAAGTCAGACTAATTTTTCAGATTAATTAAACATCTAACTAAACATCTAACTAAATTAACACGACTGGTTAATTTGTTTACTAATTCTAAGATACAGAACAAAATAGAAACAGTACTAGCCCTATAATGTAGAATCTAAGCAGATCTTGGCAGCCGGGTATGCGTATGACGGTCTGGATTGATTACCACTCTGGTCGTCATGTTAACTCTTTGGCTACACTGGTAGCACGGAATAAAAATGGACATCCCAATGTATCATAATATAACGTAAGATTGTTGGCTAACCACCTGGATTTTGACCAACCTCGCACCGGTATTTGTTTGATGTCACTTTGTAATAACTCCATACTCACCAACCAGCACAAGTCACTGTAACACATGTCACATAACCTGGTCATTGCGGATGCTTCTTGTAGAAACACACATCATCGCTGGGTGGCTTAACCAATTTCTGGCCAGCTCATCTTCAGCCAAGCCTTTATGTTCTCGTATCATCATTACGCGGCCTTGTTACTTCACCAAGTACTCACCAAGTGCTCCCAGACGATAATTGATGGTGATGACGACGACACCAAACTTTGCCAGCACACTCCCGTCGTAAAGCTTGCCTGAACCAACCTCGAACGAACCACCGTGTATAAACATCATGACAGGATAGCGAGCGTCCGTGTCGTTCTTCTACAACATGAATTAACTTATAATATAATTAAGATCACATGATTTATATATCATGAAATATTGGTGCTAAAATGTATGTTTTGAAATGTTAAATAACTGTTTTTCTGTGTGTATGAGGCCTACTAAAAACAAATTCGTGAAAGCTCATATTTCTAGATTATACAGAACGATATCCGTCGGCTCTATCAATCAAGTATTGTTCTGTGATGGCATATTAATCACTGAAAGATGTACAGATATAAAAAAAAACCTTTTTATTTAACACGTGACACTGGGAATTATAATTATAATCATCTCAAACGAAACTAGGAGTGTATTTGATTATTTTGGTAATATATACAGAATGTTCACACCTGAAAAGGAGTGTAGATATTTAGATAGAGGCAGTCTTCTCGTTGACTGCTGAGTTTGGTGTCTGTGTAGAACACTAGCTGTGGGCATACCCAGCCATGTGATGTAGCGTTTAGTATACCCGTCCATGGTTCTGGTGAGACTGGAGCCTATGGTACACAAATAGAAAGCAATATTTTACATACACTTCATAATATACACTATTTTCTTATTTTTGACGTGTGGCGTAGATAGTTTTATATTCGCTTTCATTTCTGGCAGTGTGGAAATGTGACATTTGGGCACTGTTAGGTAAAAGCCGCAGGACAAAATAGATTACCATGGGTAAGAAGATAGCATGACTGCAGGGAAGACAGCTGTATCACCTCTATAAATAGATTTGTTTTAAAGCGATTCAAAATATTGCTAGTAAATATGATAGCAATAGGCCTATAATTTAACTAACCCGCAACAATAATAAATATTATGTGCGTGAGTCTTTCAGTTAGCCAAATTGTGAGCTAAATGTTGTGACATTGGCACAAACTGAAGTAGCTGTGTCGAGAGAAGCTTAAGCTGGATCAATGTTGGCCCAGCCTCTGTGACGTTAACCAAACTTTGAGCAAGCGTTCTGACGATATGTTTTATATCTGCTGTGGTGGTTGGTATTCACAATCTCTAACACCTGAAACCATAAAGCTTCTTACATTAATTAATTTTGTGCTGCTTGCACCAGTAAGCCATTAATAGATATGGTTGTGATAATGTAGCCTATATGCACTAGAACCATACTACTCTTACTAGTTGTTAGCCTAATTAATACACTGTCCGTAACAAGCTAAGCATGGCTATCGACAGGCAAAATATAAAATGTGAGTAAAATGACACCAAAGTCAGGGAAAGTGTTTAGTGACGGATCGAGGTGATGATATAAAAAAAGTATATTGGTTCAACATAATTACCAAGCAAACACGAGACGGCGGCCCAGCATTGCACCAACATTGGGCCAACGAATTTACTGGGTATGTGCCAGTAAATCAATTAGATTAGTGGCGCAGCCAGCTGAAATATAATGTTAACTAGACTGTGTAATGAAATGAATCGGGCTTTAGGCCACCTTTGTGCACATATAGGCTAAACTGGGCCAGGAGAACCTCCTGAGGATGGTGAGATGATTGAGATGACACTGTCCTCCAGACACAGGATTCGAAATTCGAGCCCTGGCGGTATGAGGCCGAGCACGCTACCTCTCGGTCACGGAAGCTCCCCACAATGCTGACTTTCACACGTGGATGGGGAAGAAACATTTTTGTTTCTTTCAAACCGCCGAGACCGGGAACCGAACCCCGAACTAATTAGACTGTGTAACGGGTATATTAGATGTCCTTGTTAAAACAATGTCTAATTAGAAAACTTACCGAACAACCACAACACATAGCCATATATATTCAGCATTAGTGCTGTCGTTATAAAAATGACATTTATGAAAAGGTGAATATAAATTGTAAGTTCGTACAGCGGCCATTTTAGATAAAAAATTTAAAAGGGCTTGAACAAATCATTGAGATGGTTACAGTAGCCAAATTAGGCTAGTTTTACAAAACATGTTTAACGTATTTGATTAGTTAGCCTTATAATAACTTGCTGATCACACGTGAACTAAGTTGATTGGCCCTTGCGTAAAACAATATAATGATTTATGATGATAATATATGACTATAATTCAGGTCAAAATACAATTTTCAGAACCTTTACATGATTGTGATACATATGATATCCATAATTTGTGTTGACTTTAAATCCACAGCGGAGTTCATATACACGGCACTGTTGGAAATAGCATGTATGTGTGCTTTGATAGATATGTCCAGAAATTATGTGAAATCCGTTAACCCAGAAATGGGCATGTATCTATCCGTTATTTAGAATTGAGGTCTATTTTTGTTACATTTGTTTATAGCTGGATCAGAAACGTATGATGTAACACATAACATTCCCGTCATTTACGGATATAATTAAAATCCATATGTCTACAGACTGTCCCTGTCCTGACTGTCCTTTTGTGTATTCGTTTAAAACTGTGTCCACAACATTCATTACTAGGTTAGAAGTATTTTTAACTATGTAGCAACAATATTTATTTTAGCATGTCTAACTAATGGGGGTTTTTTTTTGGGGGGGGTGACTTAACTGTATTTTTTTAAACACTTACACTTAGTTTTTATTGATTCATATATGTAGGCCTGATTCATATATGTAGGCCTGACGCTACATTATAAACATCTTTTATTAAAATCCTTACAATTCCCGATTGCATTTTTGTGATTATAATTCTCTTCATACAATATGAGAACAAACAATTCAAGGCTAAAAATGGCCTATGGATATGGGAATGTCCACTGACAGGGAGAAACGGAGAAATTTTGTCTAAACATTCCCTACAAGGAAACAGTGGATTATATAATTTGGGTAAATACATGGGAAACATGGGAATATAGTTTTATATTATATTGAGATTAACTTTTGACTTTCCAGAACATGCTATTGAGAATGGTACTCCAGAACACGAAAAAAAGGTTACACAATTTCTTCTCTACATTAGATGGCGTTCGCGTCGAGGTCGCTTATTGGTAATAATTTTAATACATGGAAAACATACATTATTGACAGTGACAAATTAGGTAAAATACACAACATTTTACTTCTGAAGTTCTGTGGGTACCCTGATGTCTGAGTGGGGCCAACACAATATAAGGCTATAAAAAATAGCTTTTTCTTACCTTAAACCGTCTTTCTCCTACTGGTGGCGCCGCATACGGCACACCTAGGAATTCGTCTACTGTATTCGTCACCGCATCTGTAATACAAAATGATAATGAAAAATGTTATATGATTTTAGATTGCTGCAGAACCAAATTAATTAACATGTCAGTATATTTTATTTATCGCTATTTAACCAATCAATAGGCAATACCTTGTTGAATATATAAATGAATGAATGCATGAATGAATGAATAAATGAATGAATGAATGAATGAATGAATGAATGAATGAATGAATGAATGAATGAACCAACGAACGAACGAACAAATGAATGAATAAATGAATGAACGAACGAACGAACGAACGAACGAACGAACGAACGAGCGAACGAACGAACGAACGAACGAACGAACGAACGAACGAACGAATGAATGAATGAATGAATGAATGAATGAATGAATGAATGAATGAATGAATGAATGAATGAATGAATGAATGAATGAATGAATGAATGAATGAATGAATGAATGAATAAATGAATGAATGAATGAATGGATGAATGAATGAATGAATGAATGAATGAATGAATGAATGAATGAATGAATGAATGAATGGTGTAACATTTTGTGCAAATACAGGCTAAACCTGGGTAAATTATATAAGATTTACGAGAAAGCAAATAGGAAACATTTTGTTTCTTTGAAAACTGAGGCCTACATTGCTGAATACCGCAAGCGGGTAACGAATTTCGAATCCCAGTTTGACAAGTGGTAGCGTTAACCGCTACACCACAACCCCCGGTTTGACAGGTGGTAGTGTTAACCGCTACACCACAACCCGGGGTTGACAGGTGGTAGTGTTAACCGCTACACCACAACCCCCGGTTTGACAGGTGGTAGCGCCGCTTCAACAGCTACACCACAACCCCCGGTTTGACAGGTGGTAGTGTTATCTGCTACACCACAACCCCGGTTTGACAGGTGGTAGCTTTAACCGCTACACCACAACCCCTGGTTTGACAGGTGGTAGCTTTAACCGCTTCACCACAACCCCCGATTTGACAGGTGGTAGTGTTAACCGCTACACCACAACCCGGGGTTGACAGGTGGTAGCGTTAACCGCTACACCACAACCCCCGGTTTGACAGGTGGTAGCGCCGCTTCAACCGCTACATCGCAACCCCCGATTTGACAGGTGGTATTGTTATCCGCTACACCACAACCCCGGTTTGACAGGTGGTAGCTTTAACCGCTACACCACAACCCCCGGTTTGACAGGTGGTAGCTTTAACCGCTACACCACAAACCCCGGTTTGACAGGTGGTAGCTTTAACCGCTACACCACAACCCCCGGTTTGACAGGTGGTAGCGCCGCTTCAACAGCTACACCACAACCCCCGGTTTGACAGGTGGTATTGTTATCCGCTACACCACAACCCCGGTTTGACAGGTGGTAGCTTTAACCGCTACACCACAACCCCCGGTTTGACAGGTGGTAGCTTTAACCGCTACACCACAACCCGGGTTTGACAGGTGGTAGCGTTAACCGCTACACCACAACCCCCGGATTGACAGGTCGTAGCTTTAACCACTACACCACGACCCCCGGTTTCACAGGTGGTAGTGTAAACCGCTACACCACGACCCCTGGTTTGACAGGTGGTAGCTTTAACCGCTACACCACAACCCCCGGTTTGACAGGTGGTAGTGTTAACCGCTACACCACAACCCGGGTTTGACAGGTGGTAGCGTTAACCGCTACACCACAACCCCCGGATTGACAGGTCGTAGCTTTAACCACCACACCACGACCCCCGGTTTCACAGGTGGTAGCGTAAACCGCTACACCACGACCCCCGGTTTGACAGGTGGTAGCGTTAACCACTACACCACAACCCCCGGTTTCACAGGTGGTACCGTAAACCGCTACACCACGACCCCCGGTTTTACAGGTGATAGCGTAAACCGCTACACCACGACCCCCATTTTGTTGACAGGTGGTAGCGTTCGTTAACCGCTACACCACGTCCCGGTTTGACAGGTGGTAGCGTTAAACGCTACACCACAAACCCCGGTTTAACAGGTGATAGCGTTAACCACTACACCGCGGCCACCGCCATAATTCGCTAATATATCAGCATTTTAAGTATATTTGTATTTGTATTTCTTTCTTGTACGCTTCATAACAAAAAAGGATAAACTAAACGCGATATATATGTCTATTTATATAGGCCTACATAGTTTTATAAAAATATTATATTTTGCTGTTATTCATTAAATATGAATGTAAAACAATAATAATAATAAAAAAAGTTTAACTGAAAAAAAGTTCTTACATAAATGATGACGAAATTTCGAAGCAAGCATCGTATAGAGTTATATATAACTTCAAATATATGGAAAATTATTTAAAAATATTAATAGTATGTGGTTGATGAAACATTTATTTTAACATAAGTGTTATTAATAAACAATACAATTTAAGTCAGATTATCATAAATGATAGTTTTATGAACGACAGATTGATGTTTCATCTTTTTGATAATATGCCTAATCGCATTTTTGTACATATATACATTATTTTAACCTTTACGTTAATTATATTATATTCGATTGAATATAATAATAAAGCATATCTTCCACCACCAAGATAATCAAGTAACTTTTTGTAAAGCTTTACATATTAGCATATTTAGTGCACGTCCATCTATTTCGAATAGTATCTCAACAACATAGGCTAGTGTTACTACAATGAACACATTAACAATGAAAACTGAATATTGGTTTAAATTTACATACAATTCCTCATAATTATGTGCTTACTAGGTCCGAGATCATAATGTTCGACGATTCTTCGACCTTGCAGACGACCGTACTGAGTATCAACAATGACGTCATCGACTAATGCAATGGTCACAGTATGTAGAATTAACAGCAATAGGGGAAGAGTGGGGAACTCTAGGCGAGGTAAGTGCATACCTGTAAACAAAAGTTAAAATATAAAATACATTTTATTATAATATAAAAGCAAAACAAAGCCAACTCATCGTTCCATTGTTATATTATTAGTTCCATGGTGCACAGACAATTTCCTTATGGCCAGCCACATCAAGTAGAGATATACTAGATAGGATGAACGCATGAATAGACTGGTTTACACTATTAATACCACACTTATCAGCAGTAACAAGAAAACTAGCGGTGTGACCATGGCATGCATGGTGTGACTACTAGTTCTATATCTGTGTCGAGCGAGGTGAGGGGGGGGGGGGGGAGGGAGCTCGCGTGTTCGTCCCCCGCTCTCACAATCAAGTTTTAAAAAAACCCATAAATATATGTTTCTTTCTCACTCACTTGTAAAAATTCGGTATTGTGGGGAGCCTCCGTGACCGCGGGGTAGCGTGCTTGGCCTTAGACCGCCAGGGTCCGAATTTCGATTTATTTGTCTGGAGGGCAGTTTTATCTGATTCATCTCACCATACTCAGCAGATTCTCCTGGTCCTGCTTAGTCTGTGCAGAATGGTGGCCTAAAGCTCCATCCATCCATCCATCCATCCATCCATCCATCCATCCATCCATCCATCCATCCATCCATTCATCCATCCATCCCTCTATCCATCCATCCATCCATCCATCCATCCATCCATCAATCCTTCCATCCATCCATTCATCCATCCATCCATCCACCCACCTAAAACACCCACCCGCCCCCTCACTCACTCACTCACTCACTCACTCACTCACTCACTCACTCACTCACTCACTCACTCACTCACTCACTCACTCACTCACTCACTCACTCACTTGAGTTGTGGATAAAGCGTAGCACTCATCTTGCCACTTGAATGCCATGCCTTAAAGTATTACATGTATGTTTATTCTGGTGGAAATCCATCTGACAGCCGTCTAAGTCAGACCAGTCTGACATAATGTAGCGGCTGGACTTGACAACTTGTATCGTGTGACACCCACCACATCGCATCTTAGATAGTTTTAGATGTATTTTATTCGACTTCCCAGCAAAAACGGGACATATGACTAGTTCAACATAGGGCACCTGGCACCTGCTTGTGGGCGTATTATATATATGTATTTGTTTCTAGCACTGATATGCAGTAGATTAAAATACAATGATGGTGATTATCAGCGTTTTAATATATAATTAATAAGCAACGCCTAAACTAATTAATTCTCTTCTCATCTTTAGTTTATTAGACGTGTCACTTTAGTACCTCCCCAATGCCACTTTGAAGTTATCTACAATGTATTGTTCACGATATATTCCATTTGCAGTAAATATGGGGTTGTTCTGTCTCTTGCGGATTGCCAGTGGTGTCCTTCGGTTCCTCCATCCAACAGCGATGCTAATGTAGATCTCTCATCAGCAATTACTGATTAATTTAACCAGCCCGACAATAGATATTTCGATAGAACTTCAAACTTTGAGTTATCTCTGAGCTATTGTTACTACAGGGACTATTCGACCGGAAGATAGTAGAGCTGAGCAAAAGTCCGCTGCGTTTCAACATTGTGGCTATTATCCACAGCGAAATCAAGTTTACTTAAATTACTTACTCCATGGGAGAAGGAACCGATTTTCCCCATTGTTTCATGAAGGCATTTTTGGTCGATCAATTAAGCATTGGGATTGGTGAAATAACGGAATACCAGGCGGTTTTATTGCTCCAAGGCTGGTACTACCGTCGAGGTCCTCTGTGTGTGTATTTAAATGGCACCAGATCAAGAATGTGCCAGCAACAGTAAAACTTGCCATGCTTGTCTGTGCCATAAATGGGTTTGCAATTCATAAAAAGACGCTTTTCGCATAATTTTGGCCATGAAATGACCTCCGAGTGACATTAATACGATCCTGATGCGATCACCTGGCTAAAACCACTCCCAGCCTAAATGTCATCATTTGCTACTAGAATCGGATACTGTCTGTGTATCTTCAGGAATTAAGCGTGTGGTGGAGACTTATTGTTTTAGTGCTGTCAATTATTATTATTATTATTATTATTATTATTATTATTATTATTATTATTATTATTATTATTATTATTATTATTATTATTATTATTATTATTATTATTATTATTATTATTATTATTATTATTATTATTATTATTATTATTATTATTATTATTATTATTATTATTATTATTATTATTATTATTATTATTATTATTATTATTATTATTATTATTATTATTATTATTATTATTATTATTATTATTATTATTATTATTATTATTATTATTATTATTATTATTATATTATTATTATTATTATTATTATTATTATTATTATTATTATTATTACAATTTTACCACGTAAACACTCTCCAGTCGCCAATATTCATTCGATCTTCTCGATTTCTTTTCTGAACACCCTCTAATGGATACTGTCTGTGTATCTTCAGGAATTAAGCGTGTGGTGGAGACTTATTGTTTTAGTGCTGTCAATTATTATTATTATTATTATTATTATTATTATTATTATTATTATTATTATTATTATTATTATTATTATTATTATTATTATTATTATTATTATTATTATTATTATTATTATTATTATTATTATTATTATTATTATTATTATTAATATTATTATTATTATTATTATTATTATTATTATTATTATTATTATTACAATTTCACCACGTAAACACTCTCCAGTCGCCAATATTCATTCGATCTTCTCGATTTCTTTTCTGAACACCCTCTAATGGATTATCCCTTTTGAGTTCAAAAAATCAGCTAATTTGCATATCCAAGATATCCATGTCGATTAGTTTTCAAATTGGTTAACGTCGTCAAACATTGTTATCACCCGCCTGTAGAAGAAGGGGATTCAGTTGCACAAGGATCCCTCATGCGTCACGTTTTGTGGCCCAAAAAGTGAAAAACAAGCCAGCAGAAATTATTAAAATTTCAAAACAAGATGCGCAAGTGATTTTTAGCCTGCCTTTTAATCCTGAATTTAAAAAGGTGGGCTAGTGCAATTGAAGTTCGTCATTTGTGGGCACGATAACATGTACCCTTCTCAACTTTGTTATGCATGTTGCTAGTAACCAGTTTTTGGACAAGTTCAATAATGGCTAAAAAAAATGGCAGATTTATTGCGATTTTTCGCATTTTACGTCAATAAGATTACCTTGTGGTCGGGATAACTTCCAATGTTTTCCATGGATCCTGCTCAAATTGGTTATGCATGTTACTAATAAACAGTTCTCGGACATTTTTAATAATGGCCGAAGAAAAATTTCCCTCAAAAGTTGATCAGATCGCGAGAGAAAGAACCAAGGCGGGAGATCGACACAGACTCATTGGCATACCGTGCGTCAAACTACTGACCGGTATTCATCCGCTAAAAGTATGCGACATTGGGTAGGAGGAACAACTTTTAACCCGTTGGGGGTGATTAGCTATCTATGGTCCACAGGTACCACTGGGTACTTGTGATGTTCAGCCTCAGGTATAGTGATGATTCCACCTACGCTACCTCGCATTTAGATATGCAGTTTCCATGCTAGTACTGGTATGCACTTTTTACCCCGCAGCCCCATATAAGGCTGTGGGGTATAGTGATCCCCACCGGCAGGCGGTCAGGCGTTGCACAGGGTTCCTACGCGTCATGGAAAACCTGGAATTTTATTTTCCAGCCTTGGAAAACTCATGGAATTTGAGAAAAATGCAAAAACTCATGGAAAACTCATGGAAAAAATATTTGTCAATAAAAAAAATGATGCACATTTTTATCGACTCCGTGTGATGTGATGGAGCTACATACATTCTTCAACAATTTTATACTCGGTATATGCCTGAATTTTGTCATGGAAAAAATCAATTTTGTCATGGAAAACTCACACAGTGGAGTAGGGACTCTGGTTGCAGATCCTTGTAAGCGCGATAACTTCATAACGCTTTGACGTTTTCATGTGCACCACACTAATCTGAAGGTCAAGTTCGATATTCAGTGAACTTGACCTTATTTCAAGGTCATCAGGCACGGAAACCAAAATGGCTTGTAAGGAATTTCATAACGCCTTGACTTACATGTAAGGCCTTCATTATTTAACCTGGTAACCACATAACGCGATAACGACATGACTTGGGGCCTTCAATTTTAACCACATGTACTCTACACTAATAATCTTAAAAGTCAAGTTTGATATTAAGTCACTTTGACCTCATTTCAAGGTCACCAGGGCATGGGTACCAAATTGGCTTATAAGCGGGATAACTTCATAACGCCTTCCTTTTCAAGCCACGTGTGCACTAAGCTAAAAATGAGTAATCCTTAAGGTCGGTTAAATACTCGGTGACTTTGACCTATCAATGCAACAAATATAACTAATTTATCATTATTGATGGACAAAAGGTATATCTCAGGGGTCATGCCATCAATTATTGATGGTTAGTTTTCCATATATAGCGCAACATGCAGATACATTCACTCACTTATTTTCCAGCCAGGGCGCAATATTTGACACTGGTATGCTTAAAATTGTGCATACGAATGCAGATCTGGCATGCGTGTAGAACAAGATATTTCTGACATTAGCATGCAAAATTTAAAAACCAGCATGCGAGTGCAGCTATATCAAGCGCTTAAAAAATATATGTTCGCAACTTCGCATTCGACGGCATAATACATAATAGGCCTACACAATTCAGCTGGCATGCAGACGGCTCGATCTAATGTGCCCGTGTTGAAGACCAAGTGACAGGAAGTTTGTCTTAGAGTCACATGGTATAGTTACACGACCAATACGGACCCACATGTACAAACTGCACTTCCACAGCTCTCGCACGGCACATACTAATAATAAAAAGTGAACTCAGGCTGGGTTTGCCGAAATATATAACAACGATCTAGAGAAACCACACATCAAATGTGTGTGTAATCCAGAAGATAATCTGTTCACAATCATATTAGAAAGCGCACCTTTCGGTGCAAAGAACTCACGTGGTTAACATTTCGTCCCCTTGGAGTTAGAAGGTGCTAAAGTGCCACTTTTTAAAGTGGCACTTTAGCACCTTCTAACTCCAAGGGGACGATTTATAGGGTATATATTTGAAATTTCTTCGTTAACTTTTGTGCAAACTTTTATCACAATTCCTTTGGTAAATTTTGATGTATATATATATGTAAATATATTTTACTCTTCAAATAACAACTTTTAATAGTAAAAAATTCTCCACATGTACGTCTTGTCACTGTACTGGCAAAGATATCTGCAATTTGATTATGTAAGAACATGTGATGGAGGCAGACAAGTTTCATCATGCCGGCCCATTTAATGCTATTCATTGACAATTAAACAGTCGTTTCCTAGTCGAAGTTGCATAAACTATGGAACTATCTGTCACATTATCTAGAAATCATCGTCTATAATTACTGGCCCCGTCTCCCAGCATAATTTATGTATATTGTACTATAATATTGTTTTCACATCCGGTCACCTCGATAGGTATCTCTATATTTCATTCAAACTAGTATACTTTGAATTATACTCATACTTATATTAGCTTATTCAATTATAATCACATTGAAGACGTTTGGTAAAACGGTCGGTGTTTAAATGCTGCAATGTGAAAGGAGAGATAATTATAATGCGAATGTCAGTGCCTTCACACCATTGCCAATAAAAACGAACGTTATCATATGAAGGATCTATCTTAAATCACGACAAATGGAGATGATTTTACTGACGCAAAAATGAGAGTTAATAACACGAAGACAGTTTGTTAATGTAAGTATAAGGGGCTTGTGAGGTAAGTTGCACACGACCTGCTAACCCAAGTTAAGAGCACTTATGAGAATTGTCAAGGTCAAGAGTCACACCACAAGATGACAGATAACGCACTGTATGATGGGCCAACTAAATGTTACTGACATCAAGTATACTAAATGATACACCTATCAGCGTAAATGTTTGTAGTTATCAACTATCAATTGGATCATTATCTTTAGAATCATTAAATCATATTGTAAGCATTTCATAACAATTTAGGCGTATGGGTAAACAATGCGTCATTACAAATGATAGGGAAATATTTGTATTAGTTTAGTTATAGTGACTGTGGTATATTCATGGTTTATTGATTGTAATGCTAATATTTAATTTTCAAATATCATAACCATCGCACAGATAACCCGAGCAAATTTTACAAGATGAGTTACTCAAACATGGTTTTACCTACATATGTGATCAGTGAACCTGAGCTACACCACACACACACAGATGTGATCAGAGAACTTGAGCTACACCACACACACACACAGATGTGATCAGTGAACTTGAGTTACACACACACACACACACACACACAGATGTGATCAGTGAGCTTGAGCTACACAACACATACATACATGTGATCAGTGAACTTGAGCTACACCACACACACATACAGATGTGATCAGTTAACTTGAGCTACACCACACACACACACACACACACAGATGTGATCAGTGAACTTGAGCTACACCACACACACACACACACAGATGTGATCAGTGAACTTGAGCTACACCACACACACACACAGATGTGATCAGTGAGCTTGAGCTACACCACACACACACACACACACACAGATGTGATCAGTGAACTTGAGCTACACCACACACACACACACACACAGATGTGATCAGTGAACTTGAGCTACACCACACACACACACAGATGTGATCAGTGAACTTGAGCTACACCACACACATACACACACAGATGTGATCAGTGAACTTGAGCTACACCACACACATACACAGATGTGATCAGTGAACTTGAGCTACACCACACACACACACAGATGTGATCAGTGAACTTGAGCTACACCACACACATACACACACAGATGTGATCAGTGAACTTGAGCTACACCACACACATACACAGATGTGATCAGTGAACTTGAGCTACACCACACACACACACAGATGTGATCAGTGAACTTGCGCTACACCACACACATACACACACAGATGTGATCAGTGAACTTGAGTTACACCACACACGCACATATGTGATCAGTGAACTTGAGCTACACCACTCACACATATATGTAATCAGAGAACTTTAGCTACACCACACACACACAGATGTGATCAGTGAACTTGAGCTACACCACACATACATACATGTGATCAGTGAACTTGAGCTACACCACACACACATACAGATGTGATCAGTTAACTTAAGCTACAACACATACACACACACACACACACACACACACACAAATGTGATCAGTGAACTTGAGCTACACCACACACACACACACACACACACACACACACAGATGTGATCAGTGAACTTGAGCTACACCACACACACACACACACACACAGATGTGATCAGTGAACTTGAGCTACACCACACACATACACAGATGTGATCAGTGAGCTTGAGCTACACCACACACACACACAGATGTGATCAGTGAACTTGCGCTACACCACACACATACACACACAGATGTGATCAGTGAACTTGAGCTACACCACACACACACACACACAGATGTGATCAGTGAACTTGAGCTACACCACACACATACACAGATGTGATCAGTGAACTTGAGCTACACCACAAACACACACAGATGTGATCAGTGAACTTGAGCTACACCACACACATACACACACAGATGTGATCAGTGAACTTGAGCTACACCACACACACACACACTTATGTGATCAGTGAACTTGAGCTACACCACACACCCACATTATGTGATCAGTAAATTTGAGCTACACCACACACACCCACATTATGTGATCAGTGAATTTGAGCTACACCACACACACACACAGATGTGATCAGTGAACTTGAGCTACACCACAAACACACATATGTGCTCAGTGAACTTGAGCTACACCACACTCAACCACAGATGTGATCAGTGAGCTTGAGCTACACCACACACACACACAAATGTGATCAGTGAGCTTGAGCTACACCACACACACACAAATGTGATCAGTGAGCTTGAGCTACACCACACACACACACAGATGTGATCAGTGAACCTGAGCTACGTCACACACACACATATGTGATCAGTGAACTTAAGCTACACCATACACACACAGATCTGTGATTAGTGAGCTTGAGCTAAACCACACACATGCACATGGGGGGGGGGGGGGGGTCCAAAAGAGGTGATGGGTCAGGGGTCCTCCTCCAGGACAGAACAAATTCTGAGTTTTAAATTTGAGTGCTTAAAATGTCCTATTTCAGCTGAAATGACAGCAAAATCTGGAATATGTTTTAATTTTTTTGCCAACAAAGGGGGATAATCCCCCCTGTGGTGCTGGGAGCCCCCCCCCCAAGCGGAAACCTTGTACCAGCAAACACAAAACATTGGTATACCATTTATACAATGTTGGTCCAACTTTAAAGACGTTGGGCCGACGTTGTATAAATGTTATACAAATGTTTTGTGTTTGCTTGGTGTGTGTGGTGTAGCGCAAGCTCCATGATCACATGTGATATGTAATCATTGAACTTGCGCTACACCACACACACATGCATACATATATGATCAGAGAACTTGAGCTACAACACACACAGATGTGATCAGTGAACTTGAGCTACACCACACACACACACAGATGTGATCAGTGAACTTGAGCTACACCACACACATACACACACAGATGTGATCAGTGAACTTGAGCTACACCACACACATACACAGATGTGATCAGTGAACTTGAGCTACACCACACACACACACAGATGTGATCAGTGAACTTGCGCTACACCACACACATACACACACAGATGTGATCAGTGAACTTGAGTTACACCACACACGCACATATGTGATCAGTGAACTTGAGCTACACCACTCACACATATATGTAATCAGAGAACTTTAGCTACACCACACACACACAGATGTGATCAGTGAACTTGAGCTACACCACACATACATACATGTGATCAGTGAACTTGAGCTACACCACACACACATACAGATGTGATCAGTTAACTTAAGCTACAACACATACACACACCCACACACACACACACACAAATGTGATCAGTGAACTTGAGCTACACCACACACACACACACACACACACACAGATGTGATCAGTGAACTTGAGCTACACCACACACACACACACACACACAGATGTGATCAGTGAACTTGAGCTACACCACACACATACACAGATGTGATCAGTGAGCTTGAGCTACACCACACACACACACAGATGTGATCAGTGAACTTGCGCTACACCACACACATACACACACAGATGTGATCAGTGAACTTGAGCTACACCACACACACACACACACAGATGTGATCAGTGAACTTGAGCTACACCACACACATACACAGATGTGATCAGTGAACTTGAGCTACACCACAAACACACACAGATGTGATCAGTGAACTTGAGCTACACCACACACATACACACACAGATGTGATCAGTGAACTTGAGCTACACCACACACACACACACTTATGTGATCAGTGAACTTGAGCTACACCACACACCCACATTATGTGATCAGTAAATTTGAGCTACACCACTCACACCCACATTATGTGATCAGTGAATTTGAGCTACACCACACACACACACAGATGTGATCAGTGAACTTGAGCTACACCACAAACACACATATGTGCTCAGTGAACTTGAGCTACACCACACTCAACCACCGATGTGATCAGTGAGCTTGAGCTACACCACACACACACACAAATGTGATCAGTGAGCTTGAGCTACACCACACACACACAAATGTGATCAGTGAGCTTGAGCTACACCACACACACACACAGATGTGATCAGTGAACCTGAGCTACGTCACACACACACATATGTGATCAGTGAACTTAAGCTACACCATACACACACAGATCTGTGATTAGTGAGCTTGAGCTAAACCACACACATGCACATGGGGGGGGGGGTCCAAAAGAGGTGATGGGTCAGGGGTCCTCCTCCAGGACAGAACAAATTCTGAGTTTTAAATTTGAGTGCTTAAAATGTCCTATTTCAGCTGAAATGACAGCAAAATCTGGAATATGTTTTAATTTTTTTGCCAACAAAGGGGGATAATCCCCCCTGTGGTGCTGGGAGCCCCCCCCCCCCCCCAAGCGGAAACCTTGTACCAGCAAACACAAAACATTGGTATACCATTTATACAATGTTGGTCCAACTTTAAAGACGTTGGGCCGACGTTATATAAATGTTATACAAATGTTTTGTGTTTGCTTGGTGTGTGTGGTGTAGCGCAAGCTCCATGATCACATGTGATATGTAATCATTGAACTTGCGCTACACCACACACACATGCATACATATATGATCAGAGAACTTGAGCTACAACACACACAGATGTGATCAGTGTACTTAGCTACAACACACACACATACAGATCTGATCAGGGAACCAGTCCTGAGCTACTTCCCCCCTCCCCTCCACCAAGAGACAAAATATATACAATATGTTTTGTTAATATGTATTCCGAGATAAAAGAAGTGGACATATTTTTGCCATGCGACTAATACATATTTAGTCGCATAGCCAAAATATTTAAAACAAAAATTTATTACAGAAAATGACAAACGTATAAAAGGGCACACGTATTGTACCCAAATCACGCCCACTCCGTGATTTTGTAAGAATGTGCAATATTTAAATAAGGTGCAAATTTGTATCACGTAGTTCAACTAAATGTACTGGTAACATACCTTTTGATCTGTACACGTTTCTAAATTAAGGGGTTAGAATAGCCTACGCTATTGATGATAAACGACCACGATTATGTGTCCCCCAATCTAAATTTATACCAGGCCATCACCAGATACTAAACATACAATCTTGAACCCACTCAAAATACCGCTGAATACCTCTGACCTGTTTGAATGATATTCTAATAACTTATCTATCAGGTATCGAAATATATTTGCAATGTTATGCGTTACTGCTACCGGTGCATGATCAATAATAATGAAATCATCAATTATTATTATATCACATTATAATTATATCACACATTTTTCATTCATTTTTTTAGTCCGCCTTTTAAATAAAAAAGGTAGGCTATTGCAATTGACGTTCGGCGTCGTCGGCGTCGGCGTTAACATTTACTTGTGGGCACGATAACTTGAAAAGTTTTTCATGTATCCTCTTCAAATGTGTTATGCATGTCACTAATAAGCAGTTCTCGGACAAGCTCGATAATGGCTGAACAATAATTCAAAATGACCGATTTATTGCGATTTTTTGCATTTTACGTCAATAATTTGACCTTGTGGGCGCGATAACTTGAAAAGTTTTTCATGTATCATCTTCAAATTTGGTTGCATGTTACTGATAAGCAGTTCTCGGACAAGTTCAATAATGTCTGAGAAAAATTCAAAATGGCCGATTTATTGAGATTTTTCGGACTCTACGTCAATAATTTGACCTTGTGGGCGCGATAACGTGAAAAGTTTCTCATGTATCTTTCTCAAATTTGTTATGCATGTTACTAATGACCCCTTCTCGGACAAGCTCAATAATGGCTGAAAAAAATTTTTACGTCAATAATTTGACCTTGTGGCGGAAATAATAACTTCGATAATGGCGGTGGGATATTGTCGAGTGTGCTCTTGTTTAATTATAAACGTATACAGAATGTGTTGAGTTGATGGTATTGATCTTACATTAATGTAGTTGTACGACTTTTAAAAATGCAAAGATTTAACATGTTTTTTTCATCCAATGTTTGGATTAATACTAGTGTAGCCATTCATTTTCAACAATGGTAAACTGTTAGATATGCTTATCTTATTATCATTACGTTTTTTTTAGATTTAAAAAATAAATTTCAGTAAATCGTATTTAAAGCAACATGGCCCAATGCCTGAGCATAATATCGAGGTATGAGATTGTCCTAAGTTGTTGTAACTTTAATCTTATTTCAGGTTAAACCATATACAACTCGTAGCTTGAAGGTGTCGGATGTTGAGCGGTCAGTTTGGCTGTGGATATAAAGCATAGGCCATATGCCCCCACCAAAAAAACCATCTGGAATAGGACGGGTGGTATTAAAAAAAACTATTTTGAGAAAGATTATGACATAATCGTCGCCTCGGAGCTAAAGGATCCTATCTGCCACTCTGACGAGTGTCAGATAGGATCCTTTAGCTCCGAGGCGACGATATGTATAGAGGGGAACGTGGTGCATTTTCAAAGCCTGACTGTCACGCCAGTCAGACTGGCGATGAATGGAGTTACCCTCAGCTATTATTACTATCCGACCGAGGTTACCGGAGCTGTGTTCTGAACAAAAAAAAGTATCTTGACATCTGGGCATATCTTGAGATAAATCCCGTAGATATGCCCAGAACCCCTCATCAATAACCCACCATGCCCCACCACCCCACCCTCACGTCATCATCTATGCATCATCTATCTCACCAATGGAATACGTTTATGGCGGCCTCGTTAAATTACACCACTTCACGTATTGATTGTGAAATTTAGCGAGATATCCATAGAGCTTTAGTTTAAACACAATCTAATATGTGAATGACAAGTGGAAGGTTGCTGGACCATTAAATAAAATAAAACTGAATCTAATTTGTCATGTTAATTTATTCTCTTTACTTAAGATTTGCGGAACAACTCCCGGAACTCGCGGAACAAGATAATGATATGTTATTTATGTCGATTGATGTTGTCGATCTATATCGGTAGTAAAGTTATTTTGTGTCGAGGTTATCAGGTTATCTGGTTACGAGACGTGAGTTTATACCATAGATCTACAGACTGGTGCAGTGGAAACGATTCTTTTTCTAGTTGTGTGTGTGGTGAGCAAATCAAGTGCAGTGTGCGAAACTAAGCTTGTTATGGCAAGCCACATTAAATCTTCCGGCGACTGAACGTTAAAATAGATTGATTCTCACCTCACATGTCGCCAGAGCCAACAGCAATTTCCGCCTTCTCGGCCTTGTCTAATCAACAGACGTCTCCAAGTCGGTCACTTGGCAAACACCACTGCTAGTTTTACATCTTAGATAGATCTATCACGAATCATATATAGACATATTAAGGCGACTAGCGATAGGCTACTACCGATTTTGCAGGTAATTATTATTGATCAGTGGGCTAGGCTGTATTGTGCTGTCGGCTGAGACATGAGTGGTGCTGGATCGGATCAGCCAGAGTCGTACAAGTCAAGTGGGCCTAGACCTAGTATTCACGTTACACTGATATGTTGGTGCAGGGGTTAATTTCTGTGTACATGAGCGACACGCCTACAGCACCCCAGCAAACACGATAAGTTGACCCAATGCTGTTTTAGTGTTGGGCCAGCGTCGTAGACGGTGGGCCAACACTAGAACAGCATTGGGTTTACGTCTCGTGCTCGCTGGGACAGAGGATCATGATAACTGACAGATAGATTTCTTGACACACTGAACACGACAGCTGACAAAAAGACTCCGGCCAAATGTTATACCAACATCTTGGTGATTGGCCCAGCGTCTTCTAATGTTTGAAATGAGATTGTGTGGACGGGTTACGCACTTTTTGCGTGCGAAAAGTTCTAATCGGATTCGGTCAGTCGGTAAATTCGTCCGTGCCTGCCTCACACTTGGTCAGTTTAATTATTTGGTTGCAAGCTATGCACACAGATTGACGGTAATCCGCCGAGGGTCAAAAGGTCACTGATTTACCTCTAGCTATATGGATTACACAGTTTACTTAGCTAAGTTACTATTAAATGAGTATGTATAAGACCCTGAAGAGCTAATGTTTCAGTTATGTGAAATACGTATAAAATCACTGTAAATCATTTTCATATATAACCTTCCACAATAGTTATATAGTCCTATGTCGTTTTAAATCGGGATCTAGTAATGACAAAAGTAATGATTTAATTAGCTAAATGCGTCTTTTTAAATATAAAGACAACCAGGCTTATATGCCTTTTCATTTTTAAACTCTGAAGCACAGGCACACAAACTAATCCTGAAATGACAAGCAGACAAAATAATCTCTCAAACGCAGGCACACAAACGAATCTTTCAGAAGCAGTAGATAACCTAAAAGCAGGCATACAAATTGATCATTTAAAACAGGCACACAAACTAATCTTTTACCAAAAAGGACACAAACTAATCGTTAAGAAACAGGCATACAAAATAAGCCTTCAAAAATAGGCAAACAAATTCATGTTTCAAAACAGGTACACAAATGAATCTTTTAAAAGCAGCGCACAAACTAATTCTTAAAAAAGCAGACACTCAAATTAATCCTTAAATAGCAGACACACAAACTAATCCTTAAAAAGCAGACACAAACTAATCTTTAAAAAGCAGATACACAAACCAATCCTAAAAAACAGACACAAACTAATCCTTAAAAGTAGACACATAAAATAATCCTGCAAAAGCTGACACGCAAACTAATCCTTAAAAAACTGACACACAAGACTAATCTTTGAAAAGCAGATACACAAACTAATCCTTAAAAAACAGACATACAAACTAATTTATAAAAAACAGACACACAAACTAATCCCTAAAAAGCAGACACACAAACTAATCCTTAAATATCAGACACAAACTAATCCTTAAAAAACTGACACAAAAACTAATCCTTAAAAAACAGACATACAAACTAATCCTTAAAAAACAGATATACAAACTAATCCTTAAAAAGCAGACACAAAAACTAATCATTAAAAAGCAGACAACTAATCCTTAAGAAGCAGACACATAAACTAATCCTTAAAAAGCAGACACACAAACTAATCCTTAAAAAACTGACACACAAACTAACCTTTAAAAAGCAGATACACAAACTAACCCTAAACAGCATACACGCAAACTAATCATTAAAAGCAGACACACAGGCTAATCCTTAAAAAGCAGATACACAAACTAATCCTTAAAAAGCAGACACACAAACTAATCCTTTAAAAACAGACACACAAACTAAACCTTCAAGAAACAGGCCCACAACCAAGTTCTTAAAAAGCAGAAAGACAAACTAATCCTAGAAAAGCAGATATACAAACTAATCCTTAAAAAGACAACATATTTATGGTTTCTTATCGGAAATTGTATTAACCCAAACATCAGCCGAGTTTTAGAGCTTTAGACATGTGTTATATAGAGATAAATATTCAGCAACAGTGGATATATTAGAAACTAATTAATGCCACCATGTCGGATGTGGCTAAAAAGGAATATTTTCGCCTGCATTGATGACGAGAGCATGGACTGACCTTTCAGATCCCTCAAAATATCACCAATTTGTTTAATGATAGCTTTCTTTTTGTGAATTATCTATTCCATGTAAATTGTGCATTGGGGCCATATGAACCGGCCGGGGTATCTAGAGTTGCCGACAGACTGGCCATGACGTTTTCCAGTATCGTAAGCACACCGAGATTGATTGACCAATAGACGCCTGTTATGCAAATGATCTGGGCATGTGTTCATCCGGTGTGTCAGCTTCCCCGACCTGCCAGATTAATCAACATAACGACATATGATACCCTTTTCATGAAGCCTTCCAGATCATAATATTGGTTCCACTGCAGCTGGCAGTTTGATTCCATTATATGAATGTTTATACACATTGCCAAAAACCAACTATGACAATAATTTTGTGTACTTAATGTCTTTTCGGTAAGCAATTAGATCTACAAATTGTATTAGACCAGTAATATTGTTTTAGATTCTTTTTTTGTAATAATAGGTAGATTTGACAAGTGAAAATGTGTGGGTGGGCTACACCGTCGATTTTGACATTGAAATTCATTTGAGCGGTCACAAACTTGAAAGGTCTATGGATTCTTCATGGTGTACCGTTAATAATAACATAATACTGATAATAAAAACAATAAAATCCGTTTTTTCGTGGTTCAACCAGGGATAGTACGATTTTATTACACTAAACGTATTTACATGTATCCTTTCATATCAAATGTAAGGGGTACTTGCCGAATGCTAATATTTCAAACCCGCTATAGACAATAGATGTAAATTATTCATGTTTATATTATGATATGAACACTGTAATATTATACGAAGACTGTATAATAGTATGTAAAGTATGGCTCATAATTGGAGACGTGTTGATAATTATCAAAGTCAACCGGTGTTGTAAAGCCTAGGAACACGGCCAAGATGAGTGCACCGGAGATTCTCAAGCTAGTACACAACCTCCAATCGTGTTCACTGTCTCTGCTCCACGTTCCGAAGTCCTTAACAACGAACTGTCTGTTCGTTACCTCAATGCGAGAAGTGTGAAATCAGTGACGCGTACTAGAAACAAGCTACATCAATTAAAAGACGCTGTTAGTATGGGAAGTTTACCATCATCATTCATGTCAGCCAGTATATCTACATAATCTGCTTAAGCCTTTAAACAGAACCCGTAATCTCCGCTCTTCAAATGATGATCAACTGGTTGTTTCCAGAGTGAGTTCAAAGATGGGTGAAAGGGCTTTTTCGGTTGTGCACCCAAGCTCTGGAATTGTATCCCCCCAAATCTAAATCTGCACAGTAATTTCAGAAAAAAATTAAGACTTTTTATTTCGGCCAAGCCTTTCCATCCTAAATCCTCTGTGTCCCGGCATGCTGGATCTACGAATTGGAACGTCAAACGGACAATGATAATCGAGCCTGATTCGGATTTGCAGCGCCTCTGAGCTCGGGACACCGAGGATTTAGGAGCATTAGAAGTTTTTCATTTCATTTTCATCTCATCATTGCTATAACTGAGACCTGGCTCGACTCCAGAGTCAACGACAGCGAGCGCACTGACTCTAGCTACTCTGTGTATAGACGCGACAGGGAAGATGTTCTTGGTGACAAAACTGGCGGTGGAGTAGCCCTCTGTATATCAAACGATGTGTTTTCGTGCAGACGCAAAGACTTGCGAACCATCATAAAAAGTACTCATTTGCGAATTAAGGCCAGAGAACCACAGCAAAATTCTTATCGTTTTAGCTTATAGCCCATCTTTTGACGATATTAATAAATTCTTAGATAATATGAATCCTGTTTTAAGGTCTGCCATGACGACTTTTAATAACGTTTCTTAAGTTTCTACTCTATATCTCACACATACGCAGTATTCTGGAGTATTGTTCACCTATGTGGTCACCTGCAAATGTTAAGGATATTCTGTTGTTAGAAAGAGTACAGCGCCACGCTACGAAGTGTATTTTAAACAATTATTTTGATTTTTCATATGCAGAAAGATGCATAAAACTTTCTATCCTACCACTTTGTTTTCGCAGGGAGATTAATGATCTATTGTTATTTTTTTTAAATATTTAAATAGTTATGTTGATTGCAATTTTTCAAGTTATTTCGAACTTGTCGGTTCTCTACATAGTAAGGTTCCCGGTCTCGGCGGTTTGAAGGAAACAAAAATGTTTCTTCCACATCCACGTGTGAAAGTCAGTATTGTGGGGAGCCTCCGTGACCGAGAGGTAGCATGCTCGGCCTCAGACCGCCAGGGCTCTAACTTCGAATCCTGTGTCTGGAGGACAGTGTCATCTCAATCATCTCACCATCCTCAGGAGGTTCTCCTGGCCCAGTTTAACCTATATGTGCACAAAGATGGCCTAAAGCCCGATTCATTTCATTTTTTACATAGTAAGGTCATCTAGCAACGGTACATTGCTGAAATTACCCAGAGTCAAAACAACTGCCCTCCAATCTTCGTATTTTATCAACTAGTGCGTCTATGGAATTCTCTGCCGCGTGATATCCGTGAGGCAATCAGTGTGTTTTCTTTTAAAAAGTATAATAATAACCTTTATTTTTCAAGATTTGCCAATTTTAATATTTATAAACGCTGCACGTGGAGTTTAGCGTGTACTTGTGGTTTTTGTCGTACATAGTAGTTCTCTTGTAGTTTTTCTCACAAATTTTTATTTTTCATACATTTATATCTAATCTTATATTCTCTGTTTTGAATGTGTTCTATGTACTTTTATATATTATGCTATATGTTATTGTAGTAATTTTAAATATTTGCTCAGAATTCTTTTATACAATATGTTATATATTTTATACTTTTCCGTATCTATTTCTATTTTATCTTATCTACAATTGCTCACATCACAACAACAACGTGCTTTTTCAATATATTTTAGCTGTCAAGCATGGTAGGGGTCGCATGCGCATTTCTACTGTACATGAAGCTAAATAAATAAAAGTAAGTAAATCGTCCACCAATTTAAAAAGAGCCGTTCCTGTTGAGTGACCCTTTCTAAAAGCTGATTGGTCATGACATAAAAAGGAGTGGTTTTCAAAATAATGTAACAATTGGTAGTTGACACATTTTTTTCAAAACAATTATATACATGAGAAACAACAGACATAGGCCTATAATGGCTCGGTTCATTTACCTCGCCACTGCCTTTATATTGCCTAGAAAAGAGTGTATAGATATTGTATAATTATACGTTTAAAATAGACAATTGCTGTTGTAGAGTACCTGATAAACTATAACGAATACATTTTTGTGAATTCATGTTTTGATCTAAGTGATCTGATACGTGTATGTCCGGTATTATATTTTGTGTATATCATTAATTATTTGATCAATGCAAATAAAGTATAATATTCAGCTGTATTTACTAATTTATAATAAAATTAAAGTAGATGATGTAGCTGGAATTATATTATTTCATAATCTCAATTAAATATCTTATTCATGATTACTTTTAATATTTTTTCTCTGTAGTTCAGTTACCGTAAGCTAACTTGTAAGCCTAAGCACAAATAAGATAGTATCGGCTTGATAACAAAAAACTGTTACGAAAGGTTTTGGGAGGAAATGCTTTACTTATATATTATTGCCTATTTATTTTAAATAATGTGTAGATATATCGGCGATTCAGATATTTGTATCCTATCGTCGGCATATATTAGATATTGAAATAATTCATTAATTCAATCAGTTATTTATTCATTTTATTTCGCATCAATCGGATCGAAACGTTTGAAAGCCCAAATACTGCTGTCCGCCACAAATATAATGTTGAAATACATTATTACACATTCCCTTTTTCTCCATAATCTTCTAACCCCTTCAATAAAATACAATTGTTAACAGCATTAAACGCTCTAGACATGTCTAAAATGATCGATGTTTCGCAATTATACATATAGTGAGATATACTAATTAAAGTGCTGCAAGTTCAGTTGAATGTCGTTTTCGAAGACCGTATTGTTTTTTGTATTACAGACGTAGTTGTATAAATATGGCAAGTTCATTTGTTTCGGAAGAGCTGAGAGTAATGAGATTATGCAAATTTTTGGATTTTCCAGAAAGATACCATTCATACGGATACATTTAGAACAAATGGCTTTGTTAATAGCTTAAACATGTTTAACAAATTAATGGGCAGAGCATCTTGGATAATATTAGTTTTATGCTTCATAATCCTTATAATCAGATAATATAGCATTGACAGGTATTCTCATTTGTCAGATGGAACGTCAAGATACGTCGGACCGGTCGAGACAAAAAAAATTATATGAGATAATGATTCCATCAGTGTGTTTCTTCATTAGCCGTGTTTATCTGCAAAAATGTTCAAAAAAGATTAAATATATCGAACAGGGAAGACGTGCTATGCCGTGTAGTAGCTTCAGTTCCCTTTCTTCTGATGTAGGGACATTTCCTTATTAATGGAAGCTATCAGCTGTAGTAGTGTCTGATTTCGGTATAATATGATCAGATTGGTTTTGCTGGATTGTTTATTCCATTAGGTGGATGTTTATGCAATTGAAGTGTCCTCGATGTGAATACCACATCACTGTTGTTCTATTGCATGGAGCCACACTGAATTACTCATCTACGCGTCTTTGGGGTCAAGCCAGATCAGCACTGCTAACCCTTCTTGTGAGAAACTACCCAGTAAACACGATCATTGAACCAATGTTGGTTTAATTATTGTATCGTGTTTGCTGGGTATAGGGTTTCCCTCTTTTCCTATGTTTTAACCCGGATATCTGGATATAGGCCCCTATTTGGGTGTGGAGTTGACAGAGAGATTCCTATCCCGATTATATTGGAGTGTGAAGGGTTGTTATTTGTTATTCACTGTTAACATCAAGCTAGGGAGTTGAGTTGACTCAACAATTTATAAAGAAATAAAAAGAAATAATAAATATCCATTTTTCGTGTTTACACATTTCAGTAAAAAAAACTTCTTGTGCGTTTGTTAGAATGACTGAAATATTAATTTTTATCTCTTAGCTGATGCATTGTATAGTTCATTGTAGGCCTACGCATTCCATATAATGTTTGGAAAAGCCATCTGGGACTTAATTATAATTCGTTTTAAGCACGTTATTCAATACTTTCCGAGTTAAGTAGACATATTAGTTTATCTGGCTATTTCCATTAGCCCCAACTTAATAGCCATGAGAAATTCATATTTATATTTTGCACTGATTTGCATGACATTACAACAGCATTTGCACAACGTCAACAGACATGGGAGAACCGATAGACTGAATCCACTATCGAAATTAGGATGTGACGACACGGTGGAAGCAAATAAAGGCCAATTGTCAGGCTCCTTAGTGAAGTTATATTTACCGGGCGGACAAAAGCACCAAATTTGGCACAATGCTTCAGAAGGACATAATAAAAAGATCCATCCGTTGAGCCAACGTGAATTTCCTTCTACTCTTGCATAATCTCGCGAAATCCAAAATGACCACCACTTCACCCATGAAATAACCAGAATAGTCAATAAAATCCCTGTTAGTCATAATATCACCTTGCAATGTAGGTGCTTTCAACGGCCACAGTGGGATATGTCCTATTCATTCATTGCGGATGTCAGAACGGATTATCTCATGACAACCAGCAGCTGATCAAATAAGTAAGGAATAGGTTCGCGTTAGCAAGTAAAAATAAACAGAATGGGCGTATGTGCCACATAAGACCTGATCATGTTTACATCCAACAAGGACAAAACGATCTCTCCTTACGAGAAAGAAGTGCAGTTGACACTACAGGGTATCGCTAAATAATACACAAACACTAGGCCACAAGGCAGCATGACAGCTACATTAACTAACCCTCTCCTGCACTGTGTACTCATATATGCACCTAAACTCTCACTTGTTTTTCATCAAAGCGACATTCCTGTTTGTTCACTGTTTGATGTGTGCTATATCATCTAAAGCACATTATTATAATGTGACAGTTTGGGCTAGTCCATCAGGTCTAACTAACCGCGTTTATGAATCATGGGAGGCAATGGCAGATAGGACAATGCACTTAGTACTGGGGATGATAATTCCTGACAAACTGTGCAAGGACATTGAGTAATAAATACGTCTTTATCTCGGAGTGAACTGTTATTTTATTATAGACCGCATGCACCAATCCATTATTTGGGCTCAAAACTGCAGGCAATGGGCTACAACCAACCTATGTCAACCCCCCTCCCTCACACCCACACACACACACACTACTTACCCACACCAGCTTTTTAAAGCTTTTATATGTCCAAAACATGAAATTAGATGTTAACACTGAAAAAATAGAGACGAAATTTATATTATGACCGCTTATAACCTGTCTAAATTTAGGGTAGGGTTACGCAACCATCTGTCGTTGCTGTTCTAATTTACCAATCTACACATCTACAGACAAAAACCATATAAAAGATAACAAAATTTCCGTTCTACTGATGCATTGCACGATGCAGTGGATTAAACGGATATATCTACATATTTGCACGAAATGAGTCGCATGTCGGCAAGTTGAGAAAATGGTCAATAGGCCTTTGCATTATATGGGCTAGAATTAGAGACTTTGTTTTTTTGTCAAACATTGATAAATTATCATTTTAATGCCAGAAATGACATATCACATTTGATTATCAGATTTTTGTGTGCATTTTTTTCCGCCATTGACCCATTTAAAAAAATGCTGGATGGTGACCAAAGTTCAGGCGGCAGATTTTGAAAGTAAACATCCTGGGCTATATATAAAAATCAATCATAGAATAAACTATGCATAGAATTTCCAGGTTTTGCCAAGGAATCCTATAAGGATATTCTATTTGGCTATAAGGAACTATTTTGTTTCCTATGAGGTTACAATGAGACATGTTGACATGTCTTTATACATTTTTTTTTGAAATATTGACCCATTTGTGTCACTAAAATGATGAAGATAATATCAGGATAATATCATATTCCTGGTGTCATATTAAAGCTAATATCATATTCTTGGTGTCATATTAAAGCTCCAGCTCTGTGCTATCCAACGACACTATAAATTCCCATGTTGTAGATTTCCGACATGTGACTCATTATGTACAGATGGGTCACATTATACGAATGATTCCAAAGAATATTTTATGCGCACTATGATTAGGCGGGCGATGTTTAAAGCAGCTCCTTGGGATGACAGCAATTTTCGTTTTTATTTTTGTTATGAAGTAGTGTATCCCCCTGATCATGATTTTATTTTTCTCAGAGTTTTTAGATTTTAACAAATATTATTTATCAACATTTCTATGAATCCGCTTAAAACTCAAACAAACTTTTTGTATATCTAAACACTTGCTAAGGGACGGATAAATGTTCCTACAGCATTGGGCCACATGTTGATGTCGTCGGCCCAGCGTTGGGCAGACAATCAGTGCTGCAGGTGTATCCCCCATTTCCTGACTATAAGACACCAATTAGCGGCGATTGCTTTGATCTCACCGTCCAAGACGTGGGAATATGTGGTGTAAAATGCTGTATATTGCTGACTTGTTTTGTTTCCCAGGTCGTATATGGCAATATACGACCTGAAAATATAACTATTTCACTCTTTTTCTGTGCTTTAAAATTGTTTTTTTTTTTTTTTTTTTTTATATTTTAGTTAGTAGGCTATATAGCTTCATATGAATTAAATTTTCAAAAATGACAAAATTGACAATGTCTCATCCCAAGGGGTCCCTTTAAGAAGTAACTCGTGTACCATGTCAAGAGTAAGATTTGTGGAAATTGGATACAGATTTCATCTGGTGAGAATATGACTATCTGTAAAAAATCAACACGTGATATATGTTTAAATCTACGTCTCATCCCCTCATTTTCCTGAAGCTTGTGACATGCCTATACAAAACATTTCATTTCGTTCTGATGCCTGGCTCACACGACAATGATGGTTTAATGTTGGAGCACGGATTGAAAAAGGCCGGACCACGTCGGTTCATCACGGATTACCGTTCAATATGGAGGCTACACGGGTAGGCTATGATCAATATTGCTAATTCAAGACGTATTCGACATAGACTGAGTGTTCCCGGATTTGACAAGGATGTGACATGTACTAGCGCGGTGTGACTAGTCCACGCGGTGATTTACGGACATCTCTGAATCTCTTCGTGTTGCCTCTACGTCAGTCAGTCGCGAAGGCGACGAGGCGCTGACTCGGATGTCTGGATGCTCCCAGACAGACATCCGCACTAAACTAAACTTGATCCGCGCTCGTGTTGAGAAGCATGTGAAGACATATGTGTATCATTAGCGTACAGAGTCAGTTTTCAAAAAAATTAGATCTATCTCTTATGGATATAATTGACTAATTGCATCCCCAACAAACACACAAAGGCAGCTGTTCGTACGGCTGGCTGGTGTACAACTGCTACCAAAATGTGCTGGGTTTCAAAGGTCGGAATACCTCCATGTGGCTGACATTAATTTTCCAAAAAAAATTTGCTATGTGTCAACAGGCGGTGTTGCTATCCTCCAGTCCCATATATATTATCCACCTGTGAGGAAAATCAAGCCTAACAAATGTATTGTTTTACTGTGCTGTATAATTATGACAGTGCCTTTTTCAGCATGTTATCTATAAATGTAATATATATATTAAATACATAGTTATTACTGAGTATTACTGAGTGTAATTCACTATTGCTGAGTAGTATGCCCACTACTGAGTATTGACTATTGCAGAGTAGTATGCCCACTATACTGAGTATTCCCTGCGTGTAACTGACTAATGCTGTGTAGTAGACCTACTACTGAGTATTACCAAGAATTTATAACATTAATTGTTAATAATTATTGGTATTACTGAGTGTAACTGACTATTGCTCATTAGTAGGCCTACTACTGAGTATTACTGACCAATTGTAAGTATTTTTGACTGTTACAGTTTTTTACAGTAAAACTGGCTTCTAATATATTTAAATTTACATCAAAAATCTTTTAAATGACGAGCTAATCTCAAAAGTACAATAAACCGAGCCCATTATTTGGCCCAAAGTGTTTAATATACAAATCTTATGATATAAATTGTTCATCAATATAGTCCTAGAGATATTTATCTGGATATAATTTGTTTGTCCTGACGATTGTTTAAAATTAATCAAGTTAGCTGGATAATTGATCATGCGTGCGACAACACCGTGTCTTCAGATAATATTACAACTAAAACGTCGAACCCCTGTTAGGGCTGTGCGAGAATGACTTGAAAATGTACCTGTTTACTCACCTGCAGAAAGGTGACTTATTAAGTGAGGTGATTATTGACAGCACTTGAGCTGGGAGGCTGATTCTAGTTGGTTTACTGGTGACACGTTCACGCAGCATGGACTTGATCATCACTGCTGCAGTGATGCCGAGAAGTGACCGAGCAGACTGAAAACAAGATACATGTGGTGATGTAAGGAAAGGGATTTCTGGCGCCTGAGGTCCGGTTTTACCAGCTGCTCTCTCTACTTTATCAATGTCTAATTTCCCAGGCTATCCCGGCACTAAGACGTGCTCCCGTTAAGTATATCTTAAATCATTCACACTCGTTACTTATTCTGCAACATCCAAATCTTGCATTAAAGAGGTGTTGATGTATTTGTACTTCAAACTATTACATATTTATCGGGTACTATTTTATTGAAAACATTTTTTAACTAAACATTGTAAGTTTACCTTTCCTATATTCTTCATTCATATTGGCACGTGAATGATCACCTCGTTGCAAATACAAAACAATATATCTCGACTACAGGTTCACAATAATCATCCATGTGTGGAATTGTTAAACGTGCACTGACTAAGTAATTCTCCAGAAAATGCCAAGCACCGCGACTCACTGGTTAATGGCACAGGAACGTCACTGGATAAGACGCATTCACAAATGATGTCGTCTTTGAGAACAACGGCACTCTGTTAGCGAGTCTGTAACAACTGAGGGTGGCCCAGGGTCGACGGTGATGGATGAAGCCTCCTGCTGCTGATACTACTGCTACTACTGATGTTGTTGTTACTACTCTGGTAGTAGTAGTGGCTGACGGTGCTGTTATATCAAGTAGTTGCTGTTGGTATTGCTAATCCTAAGGTGGATGTGTGTACTAGTTGATGTAGCAGCTGTTAAGATTACTGTTGTTGGCTCGGGAGATTTACACCATGCATTATCACGATGTCCGTCCGCACCAGCAGATTCTAACAGCCTGGATGCTAACCATGCTTAGCTGCTCAGATACAAGGACGAATATTCAACACATGCGACAAACAGATTTTTCTCTCAACAGGTTAAATTATAGCGGATTGTTGTGTTGTGAACATATACATAAATATTAGTTACAAATAAACGGATATTGCAATAATTATCGGAAATGAAGATAAATAAATAGGAAAGTAAACACGATGTAGGCCTAACAACGGTAATCATGTCCTATTGAATATGATGTAAGAATGTGTATCTTGGACCACTTTTAAGGCAACTGTTTTCATTTTTTAGACATCGTCTACATGATATCAGGGGCCGTGTTCTGAGACGATCTTAAAAAGAAATTTATTAGCTAAGTTGTTAATTCACTGCATGAATGTACAGTAGTGGTTAAAATCGTCTAAGAACAATACCACAGCAACGTACATCAAGTGTGGGAAGTTTTACTTTTAAGATCGTCTCACAACACTACCCCAGAACGTAGAACATCAAGTATGGGAACAGCTATATATTTTTTGAAATTTTCTTCAATTTTGGTGGTAGAATGGTCCAATATATACACAAGTCGACCTGTACCCTACTTAGAACATTTTTTGTCATGCAAATTATGTTATACATCAAATAATTAGAAGTAGCCTGGCATTTGCCACCATACAAGACCAGGAAAGAATATGGCGAAAATGAATCCGGTTATTTTTTTTAGAACAAGCGCATCTTGTTTTTACTTGATAGCAGATACTACCACACTATAACAGTGTAGTATAGTATAGTATCAACTTTACATTACTATCTTCATATTTATACTAGAATCCTAGAAACTATTCAATAGTAGATCACATTTTCACTTTTAAATATCCAATTGATCTGTATTTGTATAAGAAAAAAAGACTATATTGTTGCTTCATAGACTATAGTAAAGTATTTGTTACCATACCAAGATATGAATTATGGACAAAGTTACTCATTTGTAACAACGGTAACATATGTAGACTGGTACAAAACTTAATATTAAAAAACATAAATTATCAGATAGTTTTCCATGCCAACCTGGAGTACGTCAAGGTGACAACCTGTAACCTCTACTATTGGCAATATATCTACATGATTTAGAACAATTTCTACAAGATAAATACAAAAAACTAAACATACTGAAATTCAAAATTGAAAAAACCTACCCAATGAAATGGAAAACTATATAAAATTATTTTTTTGATATATGCTGATAATAAAATACTACTTGTGGAATCAGAGGAGGATTTATAAAACGTATTGTCTGCAATGTGTAATTACTGTAACACATGCAATAATGCGCTTATGAATAAATCTTATTGCATATTTCACACTCATGGCCCGCGACATGGATAACATATCTTCATCCCCTTCCTAACACGATTTTACATTGAAGTGAAAAGTTGCTGCAACATGTTATACGAAGTGTAGAAATATAAGTTAAGAGTTGCAGACAAACAAGGTCTATTGAGAAGGAAAAATACTGTCATTTGAAATAGAAAACATGGTTTAAAGGCTAACATGATGTTTGCCAAAATTAATTTGTATTTCGCGACATGCAAGTTGAGAGTTGTTAAAATACAAGATAGTGTTGCTGATATACAAGTTGTTTTTTGTCGAGATACAAGTTAATTTTAATAAGCACTAACTTGTTCTTCAACAATTCTGACATGTATTTCAACAGGGCTAAGATGTAGTTCGACAACATCAACTTGTGTCTCTACAGGTCTAACTTGCATCGCGACAACTATAACTTGTATTTCCACAACGTCTAACTTGTATTTGTGGTGGCCCTGAAAAGCCACCGTAGAGTAAGCCTATCTGAGCAAACTAACTTCGTCGTATGAGCAGCAAACAGATTATTTATATAATTTAGTGATAAACATTTTGTTGTGTCACCTGAGTACCCCTAATGCTAGCTTGCAAATATGTTGATTGGGGACACGCATTACGTTTGATATACGACTCATTGTCAAGGATTCATTGTAAAACTTGGGTGACATCTTGGACAGGAGCAGAGCAATGTTTTCACCAACAGATTCACATGGTAGCTCTTTATCAATGTTTATGTAGTACATGTCCATTTTCTTTTTCAGTACAAGACTTTCAGAGATAATAACAGATGCAGATGATATTAAAACAATAATCAAGATCGTCATCAGCGTGTGTAATGACTTTGCCAACTCACTTCTGAACCCCGATACTTTTGCAAAGCCGGACGATGACAGAATAACCACACTTTTAACATGAGATTCACCCAGTTTCTTATTTTTTTGGGAGCACATGCAAGAATCACCCTCGTCTATAAAGTCCAAGCCGAATGCAATTCTATCACGTTGAGAATATGCAATTACTGGGTTTTCCGTATTGCCGTATTGCATTTGTGCATCAAAACCTGGGTATAGAGCCAAACATTTTTTCTCTAGCCCAAATATTTGGGAAGTTATGACCATTTTAATGATATTTGTGAGTCGCGGCGGCCATCTTGGATTTTAAAAAATGCCAATGTATACAATTTTACCCAAAATGTTGGCTGGGACCTTTATAAACTCATACCAATCATCTGTACTCCACTTCCACCTGTCGGTCCATATGAAGCATAATTGTTCCTGACTAATTTTCTTAGTCTAGTATAGGCCCTACTAGTCTGACTTTTATCGTGTGTTAACCAGTCTCAAATATAAGATTGGCGAGAGACATAAGAAACAATAAAGAAACATGTTGAGAAATGTTGTTAATTTCCTTTCACAGAAGGATCCTAATATTTAGTGATTTGTTTCGTTTTGGGTATTTCCAATAATGTGACGGGTTGTAGAAAACATTATAATAATTATAACATTATAATAATCATAATTCATAATATACCCGACCTTTATCTCGTAATTTGTGCATGACTCAGTAAAAAGATTTGTATTTTACAGTCTGCGTTGAGTTTACCAGAATCTCTGCATGCGGAAACAAATTACAGCCGGGTCCACGGATTTCCGCTTTTCTTAGCAAAGTCAGAAACCAGCAGGGTGGTTCCGAGGTACAGTGTTTCCGTTTCCTGACTCATTTAACAATTTGATCTAGACACTTACTGAATCTACTGTATCATATATGATGTTGGCCATATACATGCAACGTACTCTTCTTTTTGTTCTTTTTCTAAAATATTTTGAGTATTCAACCGCTACATATCTTGAAAAAGATTGAATATGTCAAAATTATAGACAATTTAAATATGTTAAAACCTCAGTGAACCAAAATTAGACATAGTATGAGATTAGGCCTACATCTCTATTACTAATTATCATTGAATAACCAAATATAACGGCTACTGAATGAATCTGTTTTCTATTGAGAGAACACGATTAACCATTTTAATAAGAAAGTAGATATATTAATTATTATTATATGGCACATTTCGTTATATTACCAAAAATATACTTTTCTTAAGTGTGTGACAGAGGAAGCTATGGAATTGGGCTCAGTCCGGTCTTTTACCTCTTGTTTTACCTCTTCTTTCGATGTACATTGTGAAGAAAATAACATGGGATAACAATATTTGGAATGTGGGTCACTTTCAGGTGCATGGATAATGGATAGGTTAAAATATTTGTTATCTAAATTCAATACGCAGGGTCACAGAAAAGATTGAATATTGTTACTGCGCTGGGCCGTCCGTCAACGTTTCGTTTCTGAAGCATATCTCAAGATTTAATTGTCCGATTGTCTTCAAATTTTACATGCAACACCTCTAGGGGTGTCTAGTTGTGCATTTTGGGGTATAGGATCTTTGACATACTTTTGGTTCCGTACTATACCCTTTTTAGATGTTTTGACATACACTTTGTTTCTGCAGCCGATCTCAAAAACTACTGGGTGGATGACAGTCATATTGCACATGATCTCCAAGGCCCTATGGTGCTCTTTCAGGATTTGTACTTTGGCCTTGATGTTGACCCAGCACTTTGGCCTAATTTATTACTATGTCCAATAAAAATATGTTGCGGAAGATCATGAAAACCGGCCAAGATAGCTAGACCATCACTACAACACAAAATGTGAGGTTTCAGGGGAGGATGTGGTCTAAAAAATTTTGACTTGATCAAATTCAAAATTGGCGCCTATCGGCAATTATTTACTTTCACTTGCCCAATATTTGGTAAACCGTGCTAGATGGCTGGACTTTAAAACAAACAAAAATGAGCTTTTAAGGGGAGGATGCATCGTGATTTTTTTTAACTTGATATAATTCTATTTATCTCAATAGCTCTGATGTCGGGTAAACCGTGCTAGATAGCTAGACCATTACTATAAAGCAAAATATAAGGTTTCAGGTGAGGATGCACCCTGAAAAATGTCGACTTGCTCAAATTCAAAATGGCCCACTATCGGCCAGCATTTACTTAAAAATGCCTTATATTTGGTAAACCATGTTAGATGGCTGGACCATTCTTGTAAAAGAAAATGTGAAGTTTCAACTTGATACAATTCAAAATGGCCGACTTTTCGTCATTATTGATACTAATATGAATATCTAGCAAACCGAGGTAGTTAACTGGACTATGACTCTAAAACAAGTAGTAGTGATTCTAGACGTATTTATTCCTTCCACCAGGAAGGTTAGGTTTTTGGTACTGTTGGTTTGTTGTTTATCTGTCCGTCCGTCGGATTATCTATAAAGTAGCCAACAGACTTGAATGCACTAACTTTTTACCAGAGGTGTATCCCGAGCCAAGGACCTATCGGTTAGATTTTGGATATGATTCGGATTACGACCCGGATTATGACCCGATCCGGATCTCACAAATTTGCATGAAATTTTTATAAGAGGTTTTTTACGAGCCAAGGACCAAACCATTAAATTTGGGGAAAGATCCGAATGACGATCCGGATCCGGATTAAGATCATTAATTTCGATGGAGGTTCGCAGTCTCTGACTGACTGTCTAGTTCTTAATCTTACTCTTGGATTAGCCTTTTATGTCTAATTGTGTTGAGTCTTGAGTACTTGACCCAGTCTACATGGTCTAGGACTGAGTTAATAATACCACACAAATTCATTTCAATCAAATTAAAACTCGGGGCGGGAGCGCTTGAACTTATGTGGCCTTGTTTCTTGTGGTATTAGCAGGAGAATATATTTACTGTAAACCAGTTTATGGTTGGCTATACACAATTTCTTGCACATCAAATTAATACAAATTTACACATATTTACACCTGTGATAAAAGAGTGAAGCAGAAGCTTGGTAAAATATATAGAGAACCATATTTCAATGGACAACTTTTTAAGGCTTTCCCCTACCAGGGGGGGGGGGGGGGCTTTTTTGGTTTTGTACGGTTTCGTCAGGCGGCGGCGGCGCCGCGCATGGACTTTCTATACCATGTCACCCTGATATCTACAAAACCGCTTTTTGTATTCATTTGGTGTTAAACATACTGGACACAAGTATTAATTCCTAGGCTGCATCAATTGTTTAGAAAGTTCGGTAAATTATCCGAGTCATGGCGGCCGTCTTTAATCTTTTTTCGTCAAATTAGGACCTTGTCACCCTGATAACTTTAAAGCCGCTTATCCGATATACTCATTATTCAACATACTGCATAGTATTCAACATACTGCATAGTAGTGATAATTCTTAGACTGCATCAATTTTTCAGAAAGTTCGGGAAAACATCTGGGTCATGGCGGCCATCTAATCTTTTTTCGTCAAATTAGAACCTTGTCACCCTGATAACTTCAAAGCCGCTTATCCGATATACTCAATATTCAACATACTGCATAATAATAATATTCACTTTATTCGTACAAAGTACAATTTTTTTTCATACATATATAAATTCTAAAAGAAAAAAAAGGTAGTATTAATTCCTAGCCTGCATCAATTTTTCAGAAAGTTTGGGGAAATATCCGGGTCACATAACCGCTTTTTCGATTCACTTTGTGTTCAACATCCTGGATGCAAGTATTAAATCCTAGGCTGCATCAATTTTTCATAAAGTTCGGGAAAATATTTTCGTCAAATTAGGACCTTGTAGCCCTGATAACTTCAAACCGCTTATCCGATATACTCAATATTAACAATACTGCATAGTAGTAGTAATTTCTAGCCTCCATCAATTTTTCAGAAAGTTTGGAAGTATATCCGGGTCATGGCAGCCATCTTTAATCTTTTTTCGTCAAAGTATGACCTTGTCACCCTGATAACTTCAAAGCCGCTTATCCGACATACTCAATATTCAACATACTGCATAGCAGTATTAATTCCTAGACTGCATCAATTTTTGAGAAATATCGGGAAAATATCTGGGTCATGGCGGCCATCTTTATTCTTATTTCGTCAAATTAGAACCTTGTCATCCTGATAACCTCTAAGCCGCTTATCCGATACACTCAATATTCAACGTACTGCATGCTAGTATTAATTCCTAGACTGCATCAATTTTGCAGAAAGTTATAAAAAATATCCGGGTCTTGGCGGCCATTTTTAATTTTTATGGTCAAAATAGCACCAAGTCAGCCTAAAGCTGACTTTACTTGATAATTAAAAATATTACTTGATAATTACATGTACAAATTGATTATCTTGTAAAATTATATTTAATGTATAACTTTTATTTGAAAAGTGCGGAGGGGAGCCTTCTTGGGTGTTTTCATGGCCAGTTACTCTTACAATCGACTTTAATAATTATAGACCAATAGTGCCATTACATATTCATGCATCTTCTCCCTGCTGCTGTGGTTCCCATATTGATTATTCCCCCAAATTCAAATGGTTTTTCATCAGCAACGGAAAATTGTAAATAAATTGTTTCATGGTATAACAGATAAATATATATTATACTTCATTATATAACACTAACTTGTTATTGTATGCCTAATTTTGATATCAAATTACTGAATGTGGTATCTGGATAATGCATTTTTGTAGTTTAATATAAAAACTTGTAGGGGAGTCCGGGGCACCATCGACACCTATTTTTCATTTTGGATTTGCTTCAAATATTTGTGTAGCTCATTAACGTATTATCGACCAATAGGTAACGCTGGACTATGCTAATGTTTGACTGGAATGCAATACCTGCATTCATGCTGGATGTTACTTAAAAATCAATTTTAAAAAAATCTGGCAAATGTCCATGGTGCCCCAAGCTCTGGGCACGATGGACATGGGGGTGGGGTACAATGGACATGTCTACAGGCATGTTGGAGGGACTTCCTGTGTCAATCAACACATTTTTAATAGTGAAATGAAAAAGAAAAAAAGTGATATTTAATTGTGGAAATAGTCATTTTAGGGATAGTGCAATTTAAAAAAGATATATATATTCTGAGGACGGGGCACCATGGACATTAATGTCAATATTGGGGCACCATGGACATGTCCATGGTACTCCATAGCATGTCCATTTAGCTTAAGGTAGAATATTCCATTATCACCCATGATTCTTGAAAAAGCGCAATATTTACTAGTTACTATGTGATTCTTGTTTTAACTTAGTTCCAATGAGTGTTTAATGTATTAACAAAACTCGTGCATCGCGAAAAAATACTTTTAACCATCAAAAACACATATTTCACGATAACTTACACATGCCTTGATGTATCACCACCAATTTTTCTTATGGAAAAGTACAGTTCGAAAGCATTCTCTAGAGGGCTCCGTTGTCAAAATTGGACAATGCAGTTTGCCACAAAGACAGATGTTCACGGTGCCCCGATGTCCATAGTGTCCCGGCCTCCCCTATGAGCATACGGATCCTTCAAACAGGGATCGCTTTTGCTTTCCGATGAATCTTCATCGACAACTGAGGTAATGTTGTTGGCGGCGAGAACCATACACTGAAAGTTTTTTACTTCACATACAAAACACTTACTTCTAGTTTGAAACTGTTATCAATCAATTATTAAATTCCTATAGTCATTATTATGTAACTAAAAAAGAATATACTGCAACCATGTTGCAGATGTATATTTTCATTTGCCCCTTTCATGAAGTATTGGGTATTTTTGCCGTTTATATGTCTTATTATTGAAGATATTGTACGTTGTCTTTATGCTATTAATTAGATTGGTAGGCTAAATGCACTGACATCATCTTTTTCGCTTCCCATGTTCAGTGCACATTTTTACATTTATGTTAAAATACAAACGCTCAAATTTTAAAGCCGGTGGAACTACAACTGTGGAAATATACATAACCACACTGTCACCTTATCAGAGCAGACCAAATTATGATAAGATATGCAATTAAAAGTTACACCACGCTATTTATGTGCAATTTACATTGAAGCCAGCAATACAATGATTTACAGTTTGAAATGGTCAGTTCCCACCTTGACTATAATTCGGTTTTCAAAATAGACTTTAGTATGATGAGACATTATATAATATAAACCCCAAAATCTGATTTAAAATTTCTGATAATGTATGAATAGCAAATAGCACACTACTTAATTGTGTCAATATATCGTGTGCCCATATGATACTAAATTTGATGACGAATCACCATTTGGTTATATAATTCGTGTAAATGTCATGTCGGCTCAGGATTTTCCACACGAATATTCAATCTGATAAAGACTAATTACTGCCGTGTCAATATATTTCCCAGATGTATCACATTCGCAGCTGTATCACAGTCACCTTGTGTCAGAAAATCACATATACATGTAGCATACTTTAGGCGGAAGAAATGTCGTCATGGAGAAAAATTACGAGAACGGATAATACATACAAATATACATCACTTTATTAAACTACTTATCACGTGGATTTATTTTACGGATCGGGTGTGCCTCCAATGGACAGAACAGACACGAGTGACAAGTGTAAATATCACCAGTGTCCACATCTATGATATATAGGTGCTAATTTCCGGCAAAGGGATGAAGCTACCACTAGCAAGATCGTGTCACCATCCACTCTCTCTGCTTGTCTCATTCATCAGCAAAACGTTCCTGTAGCACCTCGTCTCCCCGCTGGGAAGATCGTGATATTTTGTGTTGATCTCGCCCTTCGACCAATTACTGTAGAGCTAATATGATCCACGTGTTTTCATATGCAAGATTTTCACTGCCGTTACCCCAGGCAAATATACTATTATAATTCAAATAGTCGGCAAAGTCATTATTGTTTCAGTTTAATTTAAACACAAGTTTACAATGCCGATATTATGCTAATAATTTTGGCTATCATAGTATTTTAGATCAGAACCGCATGCCATTGTACCCGGGTGTGTATATTAGCTTTGAAGATCGTCTCAGAACACAATCACAGGCGTATAACAAACCACACCGAACTGTTCAATTCTGAATTTAAATGGAGGATGTTACTGTTTTGCCATGAAAGCATTTATTTACCCTCTAATATTATTCCATGACATCCCATCTGTTATTAATAAGATGCAGATGTCGATATTTAGCTATAACTCAGTTTTTTCATTTATTGATTTTACAAAGTGAACCTGATTATTTTTTTCTAGACACACAATTATTTAATGATTACTTCTTAGGCCTTGACTTCTTAGGCCTTGACGGTTATATGTACTCTTACCCCCCCCCCCCCGTCACTGAATAGCGAATAGTGGCCCCCTTATTGTCAACTTGTGATTAACGTATAGCACACCCTGATCAGCAGCAGACAACACCCGCATGTCCAATAAATATGTATTATACAAAACACGCAACCGTCTTTTAAATGAGCTTAAACTATCTGAGATGCGAAGGTGTTGTGGAAGCCTGTTCCATAGGCGAGCTAATATTTAAAAGTTCATATATTGTGATTGTACAGTTTTTGTCACATTTAAAAAAAATAGACTTCCTTTTAGGCCATGGGCCATATATTAAAACCCTCCCCCCCCCCCCCTGGGGATTTTTGAAGACAGTGATTTTTGGACACCTTGTTATATGACTATTCAATATCTGCTTGTTTGCACTCAAAATATTGGGGCATACAAAATACTGGGTCATTAAACATATACACCCCCTGAATTTTAAGTGGTATATTTAATTTTAGAAAAGTATATTTTTTTCAACTGCAGGTATTTATTCCAAAGATTAACCACTAGTTATGTTACAAGAAGATGCTATGTGAAATGAAAATGAAAAAATAAAATATATCAATAATATATGTAATAAACCTTTAAATCCTAAATTCCACATATCGCTTACATGAAAATCTAATATAAAAACCCTCCCCACCCCCCCCCCACCCCTTCTCTAGGGCGAGACATTTGAAGACAATAATTTTTGGACACCTTATTCAATATCCATTCAATATGTGCTTGTTTGCACTCGAAATATTACGACAAGAAAAAATACTTGGTCATCAAACATATGTACCCCTTGAATTTTAAGCTGAAATGCATATTGTATATATTTGTTTCAACTACGGGTATTTATTCTAAGAATTAAACACTAGTTATGTTACAAGAAGATGCTACGTGGAATAAAAAAATTAAAGAATATGGGGTTCATTAATATATGTGATAACCCTTGAAATCCGAAATTCCACATATCGTTTGCTACGTTTACAATAAAATCAAATAGGAAAACCCTCCCCACCCCCTTCTCCGGGGCGAGATATTTGAAGACAATAAGTTTTAGACATCTTATTCAATTTCCATTTAATATCTGGTTGTTTGCAATCAAAATATTGAGACAGGAAAAATATTGGGTCATCAAACATATGTACCCCCTCGAATTTTAGAAGGTAAATTTAATTTCCCAGTTTTTTAACTTCAGGTATGTGTTTCATGAAATAAACACTAGTTATGTTACTACAAAATGTTATGTAACAAGAAAATAAAAAAACAATAGCAAATATGGGGTTCATCATAATATATAATGACCCTTTAAATCCCAAAGTCCACGTCTTTCATGCTATGTGTATATGAAAACCAGAAATAAAAAACTTCCCCAACCCCCTCCCCATGGGCGGGATTGTTGAAGAAAATAATTTTTAGACACCTTATTATATATTTATTCAATATCCGCTAGTTTGGCTCAAGATTTTAGGACAAGAACAATTAATGGGAAATTTTACACAGTAAATTTAATATCAGAAAAGACTGGTCGTATCGTTTTGTTCAACTCTAGTTATTTATTACTCTAGGATTACAAACTAAAATCACCCTAGTTACGTTAGTAGAATATGCTATGTGAATAAAAAAATAACTTAAATTAACAAATATGAGTTTATTATTTCATGTAGTAACCCTTAACTCCCAAATTACAAGTCAGTTATATTTAACCAAGGGGTGATTGAATAATAGTTTCATAATGTCAATGGCATTTCCAAGGTATGGGCATATAATAATTTCAAAAAACACGAAGGGCTTAAACAAATTATTGTCTTTTTGAAGAGTTTTTGTGTACATGATGTGACTCATACTCAAAGCATGTCCCGATATATTTCACTGATTTAATTATAACAGGTGCAACGCTAGGTGCTTGTAAATAGGTCTAAACTTTTTTTGTCTTTTATTAATGTTCTAAATAACTTGTTATAACCGGCTAGTATACATAATGTACGTAACCTTTCTAATAATTATGCAGACCCATGTTCCTAATATGACTTTTATCTGAAAAAACGAGCGCTATAGTTTTCTGGCATTCAGAAGGTGCACGATATGTTCGGGCGATGTGTTGATTTTCAATTCCCGATTATCCCTAATATGCATATTGATATATATTATTCATATGCGACGCTTGGTAACTAGCTTAGCAGGATATGTGGGTAACCTTTTGTCAACATTATGTTCTAAATTAACTTTTCCATATTATTTGAGCTATAATTAAGAAGCATTATAGCATAGACTTCTGAATTGACACCGGAATGAAATACAAAAAATGCTACAGACACATGCTTATTTTATTGGTCACTTTATGCATGTGTTTTCAGGCAATCATATAGGTTAATATACCATGCTGGTAGCCATGAAAAATCCAACGTAAGAAAATCAAAATAAAAACACATTTTGGTATTATTGTAAGTATAGTTGCCCAAACCAAAATAATTATACAGCAGATAGGAGTCATTTTAATAAAAAGTAACTTTCACGAGATCAGGGTTATAGGGTTACCTTAGCATAGTTGGCCTAAACAAAAAACGTAGGGTCTACTGCTGTATTAAAAGATCAAAATTTGAAAAATCAACGTTAAATTGGTCATGGGTATTAGCTGAAAGGTCATGGGATTTAGTCGATAATACGGTTTTGAGTTTACTCTTTTAATACGAATTTATATTTCACAACGCCTTAACTACATGTGTGTGTACAAATAGCAGTTGAAATGTTATATTTTACATGCAATGTGGGCATTTTAGAACTCTTAAAATGTTTTAAGATGAAAGGTTGACCACAAAAATGGGAGTATAGACATTTTATTTTTACTTTAAGTTACAGCTAATTTACATATGTTATACTAATATGTTTTAATGATCTTGATAATATTTATCTTATTGCAATCTCTGTCCATAAAAACCATAGGGTAGACATTTTTTAAAGATTCTAACTTGATTAGTTTCTAAGATATTATTTGTAACCGGATTTTGCGTAATTTCTGCCTAATTTGCATATTTTATGCTAATTTATTATTCAGATCCTAATTAGATATATTTTATTGCATTCTTTGACCATGAAAACCGTATGATAGACACTATTTTTAGGATTCTAACTTGATTAGTTTCTTAGATATTGCTTGAAACTGGATTTTCGGTAATGGCTGCCTAATTTGCATATTTTAGCATATTTAGCCCCAACAGCTTGAATGCAAACAACCGGATTTCAACAGGTCCATATTCAGAGACTTTAAAAATAACCACCGTGAAAAATCCCCAGGGGAAGGGAGGGGGGGGGGTGTTATGGGTGACCTACGGTCTAATAATCTCTCTGGAAAATCTCATACTGGCAGCATACCTAAAGTTAGGCATATATATCTCTGTATGATACATCAGACTCGTTTAAAATAAATGTAATAACATTACGCTGAACCCTTGGATATTCCCATTTATGGACATAAGTATGCTAGCAATAAGCATGGATAGTAGGCTTACCATCAGCCTCAGATAAAATGTAGCCTATAATAATTAAATAACGTTTACAAACACACAAGACAAAAAATGTATAGTGAATCATGTTGCCAAATACAAAGAAATTCCATTCTAAAGTAGTCGGCATTAGCGGATCAAGAGCTGGGGCCGTGGTGGTCAATTAACAGCTCAATTATTCCTCCAGTGCTCCCAGAAACAGCCAAAAACAAAAAAATCGCCATTTTGTCACCCTCTAGTCAGAAGCTCTATATACGGCCCTGCAGTGTGACTCAATGATGGAATCAACACGTGTTAGTGACTGACCGTCTACCTAATATTTAATTAATTACTTAATTAATGTTACAATATGTGCTTTAAGGATGGACATTACTTTACATTTTTTTGACATTGCATTTTAAAATACATTTCCTAACTTATCGCCCAAACCTGTTAGTGACTGACCGTCTACATAATATTTAATTAATTAGGTAATTATTGTTAAAATATGTGCTTTGTGAAAGGTTGACCACAAAAATGGGAGTATAGACATTTTATTTTTACTTTAAGTTACAGCTAATTTACATATGTTATACTAATATGTTTTAATGATCTTGATAATATTTATCTTATTGCAATCTCTGTCCATAAAAACCATAGGGTAGACATTTTTTAAAGATTCTAACTTGATTAGTTTCTAAGATATTATTTGTAACCGGATTTTGCGTAATTTCTGCCTAATTTGCATATTTTATGCTAATTTATTATTCAGATCCTAATTAGATATATTTTATTGCATTCTTTGACCATGAAAACCGTATGATAGACACTATTTTTAGGATTCTAACTTGATTAGTTTCTTAGATATTGCTTGAAACTGGATTTTCGGTAATGGCTGCCTAATTTGCATATTTTAGCATATTTAGCCCCAACAGCTTGAATGCAAACAACCGGATTTCAACAGGTCCATATTCAGAGACTTTAAAAATAACCACCGTGAAAAATCCCCAGGGGAAGGGAGGGGGGGTGTTATGGGTGACCTACGGTCTAATAATCTCTCTGGAAAATCTCACACTGGCAGCATACCTAAAGTTAGGCATATATATCTCTGTATGATACATCAGACTCGTTTAAAATAAATGTAATAACATTACGCTGAACCCTTGGATATTCCCATTTATGGACATAAGTATGCTAGCAATAAGCATGGATAGTAGGCTTACCATCAGCCTCAGATAAAATGTAGCCTATAATAATTAAATAACGTTTACAAACACACAAGACAAAAAATGTATAGTGAATCATGTTGCCAAATACAAAGAAATTCCATTCTAAAGTAGTCGGCATTAGCGGATCAAGAGCTGGGGCCGTGGTGGTCAATTAACAGCTCAATTATTCCTCCAGTGCTCCCAGAAACAGCCAAAAACAAAAAAATCGCCATTTTGTCACCCTCTAGTCAGAAGCTCTATATACGGCCCTGCAGTGTGACTCAATGATGGAATCAACACGTGTTAGTGACTGACCGTCTACCTAATATTTAATTAATTACTTAATTAATGTTACAATATGTGCTTTAAGGATGGACATTACTTTACATTTTTTTGACATTGCATTTTAAAATACATTTCCTAACTTATCGCCCAAACCTGTTAGTGACTGACCGTCTACATAATATTTAATTAATTAGGTAATTATTGTTAAAATATGTGCTTTAAGGATGTACATTACTTTACACTTTTTTTTGACATTGCATTTTAAAATACATTTCCCAACGTATCGCCCAAACCTCTAACAATTTTAGATTATAATCAGAAGCTGAATTTAGTTCTAAATATTTTAAGATCATTTGCAAATAATGAGACAGAAGGAGAACATCTATATTTCGTTTACATGAGTATAAAAAGACGTGGTCCCTCGATGTGATGGGAATGCCCATATGACAATGTTCATGGCGATGGATTGAAAAACTCATTTCTGATATGATACTTTTATTATTATTATTATTATTATTATTATTATTATTATTATTATTATTATTATTATTATTATTATTATTATTATTATTATTATTATTATTATTATTATTATTATTATTATTATTATTATTATTATTATTATTATTATTATTATTATTATCATTATTATTATTATTATTATTATTATTATTATTATTATTATTATTATTATTATTATTATTATTATTATTATTATTATTATTATTATTATTATTATTATTATTATTATTATTATTATTATTTATTATTATTATTATTATTATTATTATTATTATTATTATTACTATTACTATTACTATTACTATTATTATTATTATTATTATTATTATTATTATTATTTATTATTATTATTATTATTATTATTATTATTATTATTATTATTATTATTATTATTATTATTATTATTATTATTATTATTACAAGTTAATGCCTATAACATTAATCAAATCATTCATGATCATATCATTAAAAAATGAAAACTCTATAACTTGGCGGGTTTTGGGGCTAGAGGACTAATTTTATGCGCAACGTGATCCCGAGGCCCTACTGCGTCACGAGTATATTTGTATTAAAATTAAGGTGCTAAACCACATATGAGCTTTCGTTGTAAATTATCTTATTTCGCGCCATTTCTTTGTTACACGGATCGATGCGCCGTGCTCCGCTTAATGGGTAGGTAGCATTTTGTGAGTATAGCGTCTATATTGACCGAGTTATAGCAGTTTAAAGTTTGCACAAAGCGAGATCTTTCAATAGGTAGTAAGTGCTGACGTATATGAGACATAGTTTTCATTCGTAACTTTGTGCCAAGATATTCAAAACCTTAGCAAAAGACATAATAATAAATGATTTTTTCAGTGCTCTCAGATAGGAGTGAAAATGAAAATATTACTCTTTTTATTGTTGTAGTTATGATTTTTATGATATTAGGGGAAATTATTATTATTATTATTATTATTATTATTATTATTATTATTATTATTATTATTATTATTATTATTATTATTATTATTATTATTATTATTATTATTATTATTATTTTATTATTATTATTATTATTATTATTATTATTATTATTATTATTATTATTATTATTATTATTATTATTATTATTATTATTATTATTATTATTATTATTATTATTATTATTATTATTATTATTATTGTTGTTGTTGTTAATTTTATTTTTATTTTTATTGTTATTGTTATTATTATTATTATTATTGTTGTAATTATTATTATTATTATTATTATTATTATTATTATTATTATTATTATTATTATTATTATTATTATTATTATTATTATTATTATTATTATTATTATTATTATTATTATTATTATTATTATTATTATTATTATTATTATTATCATTATTATTATTATTATTATTATTATTATTATTATTATTATTATTATTATTATTATTATTATTATTATTATTATTATTATTATTATTATTATTATTATTATTATTATTATTATTATTATTATTATTATTATTATTATTATTATTATTATTATTATTGGCTTCAGGCTACTTTTGGGCACATGTAGGTTGCACTGTGTCAGAATAACCTTTTTAAGAGACTGGCTTTCAGACACAGGTTTCCAGGGCCGGATCAAGCATGTGGAAAGCCCGGGGCCCACTTGAGAGAGAGGCCCCCTTTTACAATTATCCCTATTGCATAAAATACCACACACTACTGTAGCCTAGGCTAAACCATAATACCGAAAATAAATAGGAAAAACTGAACTGATAATTTTTTTCGAATATTATAGTATGCATCAATCAAAAAGAAAATAAATTAAAAGAAGCACAATTGAGCTGTAAATCTCACACATCTATATACATAGAGAAAATTGGTTAAACTTTTTTTCATGATAAACAGTACTATGGTACTATAGCACGATATGAGAGGTGGACAATAACCTTTTCTCGATTTTTGTATAGCAAAGTCACTGATAATGCCACTGAAATCCAACTTGATCACGCAGTATATCTGATTCAATGACATTGAGTTTTCTAGGCGAACACAATACATTGACCCAATGCTGTTTTAATGTTGGGTCAGCGTCGTAGATGGTGGGTTAACATTTGTTCATCGGCCCTATGTACCTGTGATTGACGTTTATTTGGTCAATGCTGAGTCAAATATTGAGCTGTGTGTATAACAGCGCCATTAACGTGATCGCCTAGTCACATTTGAGAAGGGAGAAACAATGCTGTTTCTCTGAAAACCCCACACAGTGGGGTTCGAAACCGGGACGCATGTATGACTGGCGAGACAGTCAGGCGCCCTAGCTATTGCGCCACGTCCCCTTCTTTTAGGATATAACATAATTTATCCCATTTTACACACCCCTCCTAATGAGCCGTGTTTGTTAATGCGTGAACGAGGCTACTTTCACGCCACCTGATGGGAGGTGTTATTATACACAGCGTATTCGCACAAACTGTGACAACACCATACATGCCATACTATCATTTCACGGCTGATTGCACTCGGATCAGTGATCAGACAGTTAGACAGATTAAACAATGCCCCAGCCGCAAATTGGTGGGAGGCCCCCTCCTGGTGGGAGGCCCGAGACCCGGGGCCCACGGGCCCTCCCCTGTAGACAGGTCCATGCCAGGCAAAAACTGCCATCTTTTCCTGTCAAGGTTTTCTCAGTGGATTCAGCTACCTGAAACTATATTATTTGAAATAAGCTTCTGGGCCACCCTAAAATATTCCTCAAATCCAATATGGCGGCCAAAATCCAAAATGGCCGCCAGATTACCTAGAACTGTAACTTTTTGGGCTTCCCTTTGTTAAAAAAAAATCTAAAAACTTCTGATTATGGTATCTAATGGTAAAGTAAGATGCTTCCATCATATAGAATACACGACAACACTTTATTCACATTTAAATCCAAGATGGCCGCCGGGCTAACACCTGTACGGGAAAACACTTATATCTCTTGTTCTGGTAGTGATACATTTATTATATTGGAGTATATTCATATGTTTTGGGAGTCAAGGAATCAATTTATTCACATTTTATTTTAATTAGGTCATCAGGTCATGTCATAACAATAAATAAAATAATATCCAAAATGGTTGCCGTCGAGGGGATCCAGCTTTTACCTCTCGAATTCTTAACTTTTGAGAAACTAATGTAAGACCTCATTTCCGATTAATTTGGGTACACTGATTACGTTGGAATGGTCATTTCTACGTTTCAAGGTCATCTAGAGGTCAAAAATAAGAAAACAATAAAAAAAGATAGATGCTCAGAGCAAAATGCTGTCAGCAAATGTTCTATGGACCTGAAAATCAAAGATGAGGAAAATAGGTACTATGCTGCAGCTAAGCGATAGGAGGTTATTCTAAGTGGAGCATCATACGATTTATTTGCGCTCGATCTCTACTATCACAAGACTTGCTATGTTAATTTCACTTATGTATACGATAAAAACATCCAGCTGCTGATAAAGTAGAAAAGGATAAATTAGGTTCGGAGGTCATGGACAGGTTTTTCCACCCATTTCTCCGCATAGTTAATTGAAGATATAAAGGAGATGAGAGAAGATAATGACCTTGATGACCTACCGGTTACAAAGGCATTTTCTCCTAAGACGCGCCTCATTGCGGAATTTAGATCTATTGATTATCATATATTTGGAAACAGGCTGGTAGTGCATTCCAGTGCAGCCAATCTCATATCAAATTCTGCTGCTACAATTCAGGGCAGGTGAAACTGATTTGACAAAAGCTTTCCTAAAGGAATGCCATCAAATGGCCTCTGGAATCAGATGAATTGTTCGACCTACTTGTTAGTCATAAAACTCTTCATTGTATAGGCCTATATAATGACATCTGATGGTCAATAAATCCCAGGAGATCCACAAATGAATTTGGTTATGCAACAGTTAGGCCTACAAACAGGGCTGGAGCAGAGACAATCTCAACTATACGTCAGAGGTGGGAAAAGATGGCCAAAGCTGCGAGATCGCCATTAGGAACTGCTTTAAGTGTGACCATTCACAGAATCAAAGGTAGTAAGGAGGCGACTATTCTGTTGAATCGCTGTGGAGTTGGAATACCCTGCACAGATGTCCATGACTTGAACAGTAAATGGGCAAAGTCTATTACTATGGATCACAAGAAGATGCTACCTCCCGGTTTTATCCAAGGTCGGAGTGTACACATCACGTTTGATAACTCAGATGGTAAACAACAGACATCGACATGCTCACAAACCACTCATCACACTACTGGTCTGGTGAGCCTTTCTCTACAATCCATGGGGATTATATAACTGAAACAACAATCAACCAAGAAGTGAAAGTCAGAGGTGGCCCAATGCAAGGTGAATACAGTACCAGTTAGCAGACAACAGATACATTCATCAAGACGAGTCACATAATGGCAAAGCTCAAAGCTACACTGAAGAAAACATTAGATATCCTGACCTCTTCAACTCACAAAGAGATTAATATAGGGGCAAGGCGACAGCATGACAACATTGTGCAGGGCCTAGTCCGTCAACTTGATAAGTACTTTGACCCTTTTCTGATTGGCTCCGCTCGTCATATGAAAACTGGTGTGGAAATTGATCACAATATTGTTATTGGATTGTTGTCATCAATGGAAGCAGGAGAGAAGTATCAGGTAATTAGTTGACCAGAAACTCAAAGCCACAATGGAAGTACTTTTTTGACAAGATTGCCAGAAGGCCACGAAGGACCCAAAGGCTGTGAACGTTCTCAAGGAAGATCAACAAGCTTTTGGTTTGTACATTCATACCCTCTGACAACTGTCCCACTTGCTCTAGCCACACCAGAACGAGACTTACGACAAGGTTCTAAGGCAGCACTTAGGAACTACCTCATTGAGAAAGCAAACTCCATAACTCCTACTGAAATTCTGCTTGTCACAAATCAAATCAAAGCCACTGCAGATAGAAATCATATTTGATTCATATACCCACAACCAAGCAGCTAACCCAACGTCGCCGAGGGGTTTCGAGCAGAAGAGCCCGCATCACAAGTACTGAGGTGAAGGCAAAGATTGGGACTTATTTCTATAAAACTTAGAAAACAAAACGGAACGGATCCGATTTCTCGTCACACACTTCAAAACTGATTCAGTGAGATCCAAGCTAAAAAATTCCACTCACAGTGACAGAGGAAGAGAATACCTGGTTGATCACAAAGACGAAAATTGAGAAGCTTCAATCCTGCAACTATCATGAGGCTGATACAAGGCTAATCTTTCATGCAAGACAATCCACAGCTCCTGTTATTATTAGGGCAACTGATACAAATGTCTTGATTCTTCTCAGTTATGGTTGTAATGGTTGTAAACCATTACACGACTGGATGATGAAGATTTACCATCGGTACATTAGTGTGAATAAACTCACAACTCACTTTGGAGAAGAAGTGTGTGAAGTTCTTCCAGCATACCATAGTATAACTGGATGTGACACAACATCATTCCCATTTCGTATTGGAAAAATCAAGCCAATCAAGAAGTTGATGAAACAGGGGAAGTCCCATCTACTCTCAGACCTAGGCAGTTCACTACATCCTGTTCAAGATGTTACGAAAGCTAAATGCTTCTTCAGAACATGCATGTACTCTGGTAGTGAACAAGAAAGATTTGTTGAAACGAGGGTCAGAATGTACACCACTCAAAAGGTGAAATATAGTTCCAGCCTCTTGCCAGACGAGAGTAGCACGAATGAGCACCTAAAGAGGAGCGACCTACAGACATTGGTGTGATACCAGTCTTTGAAACAGAATATAGAGTATCCTTCTATCACTGACAGGGGATGAGAAGAAACAGATGATGGAATTCAGCTAATATGGTTTACCTGTCCGCAACTCCCGCCAAGCCTCTCCAAGTCCAAAAAAAGAACAGAAAAAATCAACAGCAAGGTAAGTGGAGTTAAAATGCCAGAGCTTCTTCAATAATTTGTTTTCCTATCATATAATTTATCATGACCATATGCATGATTTCTGTTTTTCTGTTGATAGGTCATGTTGAATATGATGCGGACATGGAAGATACAATAGAAGAAAGAGATGAGCCCCCACCTATGAAGAGAACCAATTCCACCAGCCACACGGTAGAAGGATCAGGAGAGGACTACAGAAAGCGACAACAGCAAGGTGGATAAGTTACAAATGCCAGTTTCATCATTTTTATATATTGCTTTGATTTTCTATACTGACATTTGTCCCCATTATATCATTGTACATGTTTTTTTTTGTAGGAGATGGTGAATATGATGAATATGATGACGTTTCAGAGAGCGATGACAGCAGCATGGATCAGCTTTCTGCTACATCTGCAGACGGTTGCGGGGTGTATTCAGATGATAGTGATTGGACATTCGGGAATAAATGTTTATGAGAAATTAAAATACAAAATGTTGTCTAACCTTGCAGTTTCTTTTTTATTTAAATTGAGACCAAGCGAGTTAGAAGTTAGATCTTCTCGGCTGCAGCCATTTTGGATATTATTTTATTTATTGTTATTACATGACCTGATGACCTAATTAAAACAAAAAGTAAAGGAAAGGATTCCTTGACTCCTAAAACATATGTATAGATTTCAAGATAATAATTATATCACTACCAGAGCTGGACATAGAAGTGTTTCTCATACAGATGTAAGCTCGGCGGCCATCTTGGATTTATATGTTAATAAAGTACTGTCGTGCATTCTAGATGATCGAAACATCTTACTCCACCATTAAATTCCATAACTATAGAAGATGTTTTTTTAAGGTAATTCAAAGAAGTTAAAATTCTAGGTCATTTGACGGCCATTTTGAATTAGTGGTCGCCATATTGGATTTGATGAATATTTTAGGGTGGCCCTGAAATATAAATTGTATTGCAATCAACGTCTTCAAAGTATACTAAATCGGTGTACGTAATTCGATTATTATGGGTCTATAATTGAAGAATTAAATAATTAATATTAGTTATTCGTAAAAAAAACATTTTTATGTTGACATTGGCAGCCATCTTATTTTTTACCTCTAGATGACCTTGAAACGTAAAAATAACCATTTCAACGTAATCAGTGTACCCAAATTAATCGAAAATGAGGTATTACATTAGTTTCTAGCACTCTGCTCTAAAAATTTAAGAATTAATTGGATCCCCTCGACGGCAGCCATTTTGGATATTATTTAATTTATTTTTATCACATGACCTGATGACCTAATTAAAATAAAAAGTGAATAAATTGATTCCTTGTCTCTCAAAACCTATGAATAGACTCCAATATAATAAATGTATCACTACTAGAACAGGAAATATAAAAAGTTGTCCATACAGTTGCAAGCCCGGCGGCCATCTTGGATTTAAATGTGAATAACGTGTTGTCGTGAATTCTAGATGATGGAATCATCTTACTTTACCAATAACAAAGGGAACTCCAAAAAATTACAATTTTAGGTAATTTGGCGGCCATTTTGAATTTTGGCCGCCATATTGGATTTGAGGAATATTTCAGGGTGGCCCAGAAGCTTATTTCAAATAGTATAGTTTCAGGTAGCTGAATCCACTGAGAAAACCTTGACAGGAAAAGATGGCAGTTTTTGCCTGGCATGGACCTGTCTACTGGATCCGGCACTGCAGGTTTCAAACATTGAGCCTCGCAATATCATCATGAGGACGATAACGTTTTCTATCACTGAGGCTACACACAATCTTGAATATTTAGAAGTGGACGGAAGAAAATCATTTGTGTCTTCGAAGTGTAATATTACAGTGGGGAACGAGCTTCAAATTTTTGTTTCAATTTTTGTGTATTAAACTGACTACACCAATGCCCCGCAACAATAACTTATGACAGTCTTGGTCGGAGTTAGTCAACATTGACAAGCTGCCCATTGAAAAAACAGGCGAGGCACCATTGTGATGTCTGCACACCCTCATCTGAGTGTATGGCCGCCACCGTTAATAAGTTTTTAAGGTCGCGTCAGACAAAATTAAACAAATGCAAATTCGAAATGAACAGTATAAACGGCGGCTATTTTGTTTGAATTTATGGAATCTATAAACATCATCCAGCTCCCCGTCTGGAAACGAAGTGCCAGACAGGTGCTCCGTCTAGGTCGGACGCAAAAACAGTGCTATTTAAACGGCATGAAATTCAATAGTGTTTGACATTAGGTCTCTTAAGTGGGATGAATGGAGCTGCCCTCATTGCCTCAACTATTGCTATTCTGGGGCGGAGCTGTGTTTCAGCATTAAATTGCACAGCGAAACCCAAGTCTTCAGCTGTCTAGGCGTAAATCCCCTAAACATGTCCAAAACCCCTTATCAGGCGAATGAAGGAAAACGCTCTCAATAAATTACTATGCCCTATCAGTTCACCAACCCTAATGCCTTTATCTGTACATCATCCATTTATAGTGCACTGTTTAAACGTAATACAAAATCACTTAAAAAGACTATTACGGCCGAGAAGTGATGTAAAACATTATTTTACTACTACTATGGTAGACGCAATAATCAATCATTTTGTCAGCCTAATGGCTACCATATTACATTTCAGTCAAAATACATATAATTTACGGCTCCAGCACAATACCAGGAATCCTATGGTAGATATCAAATCATTCAAATATGACCTTCTACTGCCACAATCAACAGTTTACTGTTTTGTGTATTTATTATATACCGATCACAAATAAATAATCCTCGAAAATGAAAAAATAACCCTCCGAACTGCTCAGAATTCATCTCAGGCGGTCTAAAAATCCATCAGCTATGGGGCCTTGAGTGGCCCACAGAAACCGTGCGTTTTGGCCTCCTGCTCAATATTTTTGTAGATACCATACTAAACATAATGACCGTGATCCTGGATTTTAGTCAAAATGGAATTTGTAAAATGATTTCTGGCTGCACCATTAATCCATGACATTAGACATACTTGAAAATGCAAGGATCTGCTTCTATCCTGTGGGAAATTATAATAATTTATCGAAATTTGATCTTGACAAAATGGCGGCCATCTTGGATTTCTGGAGTGCTTTCTGACTACACCACTATATGTCAGGCGTACACGAAAAACCTAAGATAGACAACAAAATTATTAATCTACTTCAATTCAGTCGAAAATTATTATAATTTATTGTTTGTCCTTAACAAAATGACGACCAGCTTGGTTTTTAACTACGATGCGATGTCTAAGATCCTTTCTGATCACGCTACTATGTCGAGCGAACCTGAAAACTATGAGATAGACACCATAATTATGAGTGTGCTTCGTCTCTGTCCAAAATTTTCAATTTTAAGTTTGACCTTGGCCAAAAGGCGGTCATCTCGAAAAAAGACGGCAATCTTGAAAAATGACGGCCATTTGCTTGGCTAACGTGCTTTTTTAAATAGTACCCCCGGATGGATATCCACACCAAATTTGATGCCCATATCACGATTTGAACGTTTGTTTACATACTAGTTATCTAGTTATACCTTAGCCAAAATGTATATTACGGTGGTTAATGATTCACGTGGCTCTGTTATAGGTGCAACACATCAAATAATAACTCAAGTAGGCCTATTAAGTCTGGTCCTAGCCACGAAATCAGAAGGGGCCATGTAGCACTTAATTTGGCACACAATTCGATAAAATATAACTTTAACAACAAAGTGCTGTGTTAAAATCGCATTTTATTAAAACACTAGCCATTAAAACCTTTACCAAACTGAATAATTTAGTTTCTTGTCATCTCAGTGTTCACTTGAACAGTTGTGTTTTTATCTGATTATCTTGGTGTCAGTAATAAAAAATACATGTTTTTTTGGCTCTCCTGAAAAGTTAGCAAAATTAGTTATCATGTTATGGTTCTGGCACGTCGAAATGAAATGAAATGAATCGGGCTTTATGCCACTTTTGTGCACATACGGGCTAAATTGGGCCAGGAGAACCTCCTGAGGATGGTGAGATGAGTGAGACGACACTGCTCTCCAGACACAGGATTCGAGATTCAAACCCTGGAGGTCTGAGGCCGAGCACGCTCCCTCTCGGTCACGGAGGCTCCCCACAGTACAAATTTAATTATTTATTCACCAAATGACGTTTTTTCCTGTGAGTGTTGCGGCCCGTCCGCCGTATTGGACCGTCCGTCGTAACTTCCTAGGTGGTACACCAGTTCTCTTCCCTGATACCAGTTTCCTTTTTGAAAACGATAAGGTATCACTGACAAATTTTAATTGTTTACAGACAAACAATGGAGCAATTATTGAGAGACCCTGGCAGCCTGCTTGTAGGGCCAGCTATCCCAAACAGACAAACAACTTTACATGGCGTCTTTAGAGTTGTAACGCATTTTTCGGCCGATTACTCAATTAATTTACGTTTATACACTGATTTCAACATAGCTCGCCGAGGCCGCCATTAACTCGATCGCCTAGTCACATTGAGAGGAGAAAAACATTAACAAGGATATTTCTCTGAAAACCCCATGCAGGATAATCGGTTTTCAACCTTTTATCGTGGAGCGCATAAGCATAAGCTCAACATTTTGACATGATAGTTCACTTAAATGATATAGCTATCAAAATTGGAGGACTTGTACTTTAATATATCGTCTTTAATGAAATGATGGGAGCCATATGAAAAACAATTAAAAAAAAATGTTTTCCCCTGGTTATGTTGGTGCCGTGCAAAAACTTGTGGTCAATTTGGCTTGAAATTTTAAAATAACATACCTGGGAACATGGGGATGTGCAAGTAATTGTTTAAAGATGCTACCGAAATTAAAAAAAAATCGTGGGGGCAAAAACTCTAAAACTTAAAGACAGAAATTATTCAAACTTTACTATCACATTCCCCACGATATGAATATTTGCAGGTGATTTTTTCAAAGTTTTTCTGAAATTCAAAATGGCCGCCACGGATCAACTTTAATTTTTTTGTGTTTAATACTTAAAGTCAAAAAATATTTAAATTTTACTATCATATTCCCCACGATATGGAGACGTGCAGGTGATTTTTCTTAGGGTTTAACTGAAATTTAAAATGGCCGCCACGGATTAACTTTATATTTTCTTGTGGGCGCAAAATCTTGAGGTCAGAAATTATTCAAATTTTACAATTCCATTCCCCACGATATAGATGTGCAGGTGATTTTTTTAAAGTTTTACCGAAATTCAAAATGACCGCCATGGATAAACTTCATATTTTCTTCTGGGCGCAAAAACCCAACAATTGAAGTCAGAAACAGTTTAAATTTTACAATCACATTACCCACCATCTGAAAATGTGTAGGTGATTTTACTGAAATTTAAAATGGCCACCACAAGTCAACTTTTTAAATATTTGTGACCTATATGACTTCAGGCTCCTTGTTTGATAGTGTCACTGAGTGAGAGCGATCTACACCTCAAGGTTCAATAAACACCCACAACATTTTAACAACCTAGCGGAAATCGATCTGAAAATGATTAAATATAGCGGAAACGTTTGTGATTCTAATAAATCTATTGTTGACCACATAGATCGCGGTCAAGTCTTAGCTGTAAGCGCGCAAATTAATCTGTACACATGTTTCAGTCTATGGGATGAATGATCAAAATTATTTTTCCGTTGAACTTTACTCATAATTAGGCTTCTTGGTACCAAAACAAAGATAAACATCTTAGCTAAAAAACTAGAACTAGATACCTTTGTGAAAATGATAAACCGAGGCAAAATGTTCCGCCATTATCAAAAATTATATTTTGTATCATATATCGGCCATTATTAGAGCCAGCTGCACATATGAGGTGTCTATACCCAGGTTTTGATGGTCAAATAACACAACAAAGCCAGGTATAATATAAAAGATAAAAAGAGAATTTTTTTGACAAAATTGTCCAAAAAAGGTCAACTGGGACAAAATGTCCCGCCATTACCGACAATTCTCATTCGTGTCATATCTCGGCCAATATTACAGATATCTGCACATATGAGGTGTCTATACCTAGGTTTTGATGGGCAAAATAATTTTAAAGCCAGTTATAGATTGATTGATCAGGTGATTCCTTGCTGCCATTATCTGATGCTCCGTGTTTTTGGTTGTCAAACATTTAGTCGCAGCCGCCGTTTAGTTGATATGATTCCATTATCACGTCTTCCAGGTGAGAGTTTGATAGGTAGCAGATCTTCTAAGAGCAGTATGTATGCTAAACATATTATGTTTGACAACACCAGATTGGTACTGTTGTTCAGTATATGTCCGTTTATTCGTGTATTCATTTCAATTTGAATGATCAAACGATATGGGATTATATTTTACCGATGTAGCATTATAATGTCAGAAGAAATATTTTAATTGCAGTATATGACATTATGATGTCAAAATATTGCATCATCATGTGAGAATATGGTAGTTTTATATCAATATTGTATAGTGTCCAGTTATATCTATATAATGTCAGGATATTATATTAATAAGCTAAGATATAGGCCGATGATATGGCAATATCAAATTGTATGTAATAACTGCAACTTCAGTTACATTATAAAGTGAAGATGTTAAATTTAATGTCAATATACGGATTACAATGTCAGGAAAGGGGAGCTTAATGTCACGATATCACACTATAGTGAGAGACTATGGCTTTTTATTATATACCTATGATGTTATTTGCCCTAATAACATAGTCTCGGCCCTGTGCAATAACAGTTATTTTGGCTGGCGTCGTATTGGCTACGTAATAACTTTGTGATGTGTGGTCAGATTAACTCGCTGGTAATTTTAATATGTTTTTCTCTGTGTAACCGTTCAGTCTTTTTATAATATTTGGGTAAATCAGAAACTTGTAGTGGATGAAAATGATGCGATGTTGTTTAAAAATATAAGAAAATTACCACGTATTGGTAAACCAGTTTCATGGAAATTTTCGTTCTAAAACCCTTGCTTGTAGGAAAATTAGATCTGTTTGCACGGATGTGAGATGATGCTTTAATGCATCGTGAGGGCTTAAAGGGTTAACATCGCGATATGGCATTATAATGAAAAGACACTATATTGTTATGTGGTGTGAAATAGCATTATGTTAAAGTGTGATGGAGAATCTTTTTATTCTTCTTTGAAAACCTACTATTCCCAGATTTCCGATTGGGCAGTGAGGGGTGATTAATTGCAGTACATGATGCACATTTTGAGCCTTCGGGGAACTTAAGTGGATAGGTATTTGGTTTGATGTTTCATGTAGTTTTACATATATGCTATGAAGGCAATCAACATACAATATTTGTTCGAAATAAATTATTGCTTCATGTGTCTGGCAATGACTATGTGTGTCAGCTAGCATGACTCCCCGAACCTCGGATCAACAGAGACGACCCATCAGCATTCCTGATAGAGTGATTTTGCAGCAAGTCAATATAATATTCAACATGAGGACAATGGAATATTTTGCCTGACTTTAAATGACATTCACTGGCAAAACTACTGACATGTCTCAATCCCTAAATGTTAGTTTGAACGGAGGAACATATTTGATGGGTCAGTCTCATTTTCTCATGTGGGCCTATGTCGACCTTGGAAGATTGTGCAAAAAGAGTAAATGTCTTGTATATCTATATGTACCAAACAATATAAAAAGCTTTTGCCAAAATTGTAATTTCTGAAACTGAATCTACATGATTCAATTACATCAAAATATACTTGCCAAACCATGGACCAATTGTCACAAAAAGAAGCAAACGTTGGATAAAAAATGGAGTGGGCAAGCTAAACAGCCACATCTGCATTTAGGTGGGGACATGATATGTGTTCTATCCACATTTCGTTTATCTTAGGACGTAATAACATCATTTTTGAAAAGGATAAACTCGTATCTGTAATGCCTAGATGACGCCACACATACATTTATCTTCGTGTTCCGTGAACTATTTGAAGCCATTTCAGTATTCTGATCACACAGTGCAGTATTCTGATTGAAGTGAATAATACTCTGTCGAACAAAATAATTTTATCATTACACTGCATTAGAACATCTGCTACCTATAAAAATATTACCTGGAACACGTTGTAGTGGAAGCAGGTCAACTAAACGGCGGCTGCCGACTCAGGATGGGAAATGTTTGACAACCAAAAAACCCAAAGCATCAGATAATGCTTACAACGAGTCACCTGTTCAATCTATAACTGGCTTTAAAATGATATTTGACCATCAAAACCTGGGTATAGACACCTCATAGTTATGTGCAATAATCTGTAATATTGGCCGATGTATGATACAAAATATTAGTCTCGGCAATGGCGGAGCACTTTGTCCCAGTTTATCCTATTTGGATAATTTGACAGATATACCCTCTTATATCCTACTTTAAAATGTGTATGTGGATATATCTGTAATATTGGTCAAAAAATGATACGAAATATAATTTTCGGTAATGGCGAAACATTTCACCCCGGTTTACCCTTTTCGGATAATTTTGACAAAAGTACCCCCCAATTTATAGTACATTTATTTTATCAAATTTAGCTATGTGTTTAGTTTTTTAATGATGTTTCTCATATAACTTGGATCCTTATTAACATTTCAGTTCAATACGTGCATTATTTCAGAGGTCTTAATTAATCTTGTCATGCAGAAAACTCATTGAATATATTTTACAAAATAATATTTACATATTGCCAACAGCTGGTTGATTGTAAACCGTGACAATAATATTAAACATTGTTATGTACATGTAATAGTTGAGATTGGTCATATGCATTAATAATAATACAAAGCATATACATACAAATGAATAGCTTTAAATATTATTCACAGCAAACAAAATTAAAAATGTCCTAACACTGGGTGCTATTCAAAAAACTGTGTGTGTGTGTGCATATCATTTAAAATGTTGGAAATAAATATCACCTTCTGCTTATCGGCTAAATCCTCCATCGCCCGATGATAACGATGTACTGACTGCTTCACACATTGTGGTGAAAGCTAACTTACCAATCTAATATTAATCTAATATTTTTTCAGAATTTGCAGAGCCTACAGGCACAAATTGACATATTTTATAAGTACTGTGGAATATGGTATCTAATAATAAGTATTGCTGAAAAAAAAAATGTGATTTACAATATATGCTAAACATTCATTTTCTTTCACACGGGCCGAAAATACGCTTGAAATCGTGAACAAATATAAATATTTAGGTCTTTGGTGTAGTAATAATAAAAATAGTATTGAAAAAAAACATTCGTAACTGGCTGAACAAGCTCACAAAGCAATATTCACAATTAGAAATTATAGTCACAACTTAGGACATTTTACGCCTAAATTTTGTCTAAAAGTATTCCATGCCCAAATAGAGCCCATACCGGGGTACTGATGTATGGTAGCGAGGTACTATTTATTGGAAAACAAAATGTCTGAGACGGTTCATTTATCATTCTTGAAATAAAATGAATCGGGTTTTAGGCCACCTGTGCACATATAGGCTAAACTGGGCCAAGAGAACCTCCTGAGGATGATGAGATGAGTTTATCATTCTTGAAAAATTTGCTTTAGTTAAACGACAGACCACATCAGTTGCTATTTGTGGTTATACAGGGAAGTTTATTTTCTTTATAAAACAACAAATTCTTGCGCTGAAATACTGGATTCGTTTGATTTACATGCCTAAAAACTCGCTAGCGTCTCTAGATTTTATAAAACAAAAAATTGGTGCTCTCGCATCAGGTCATTATTAATCCGAGCAAACCACAACGACGTTTGGGAAAATCACAGGGTCGAAAATGCCAATCGTCTCATAACTCAAGTTAAATCATGCTTGATTATTGCATTTAAATTTGATTGGTCACTGAATGCACGAAATTCCAAAAAATTGCGAGCGTACATACAGTTAAACCCGATCCCTCATTAGAAGATTATTTGTTTTACATTCCAGACACCAGATGGATAAATACACTATCAAGATTAAAAATGAGTTTACATAGCCTAGAAATAGAACGAGAAAGCCGCAGAAAATATCACTAGAACAACGAATATGTCAAAGATGTACGTTAAACTCTATTGATGACGAATTTCACTTTTGAATTAGCTGTTCATCCTAGAACTAATTTACTTGCCGAATCCAAGGTATACAACTCTGAATTTGATTCACTCTCAGAAGATAAAAAATTCACATATGATTATCATGTCATCTACACATCGATCGTTAGTAATATGCTAACCTGTTTCCTTGTCACCTTAAATGTGCCACGTATCCGCTCTTAATAAACGGTTGCTTTCGAGACGTAATGTTCTGATGTCCCCATATAGTATCTTAGTATCATAGTAAATATAGGTCGTGATTGAAAATAGTATTAATTATTCATTAATTTTTATAAGCTACAATGTTTCTGTGTGATTGCCTTGTCCTGCGTGCATGGCATATATTATTATTCAATATATTTGCTATTATTTCACATTGTTATCTGGAACAATCTGAAGTCAACTGTTTCTATATTATCCATATTTCATGATCTGACGTAGCTTATTGCCACATATCATGACGGCTGTTGTCCCGGATTTTTTATTTTGGCTGTTAGGGCCGTTTAAAGACGTTTCCGTCGCCTTTGTTATCAGACGAGGAGGGGCCTTGTGGGGGATCTCAAAGATGCTAAGTCAGCTGACTTTCTCTATGAGGTCGGGAATGTTTTTTGTTCCATGGCAACTCCGATTATGTGGTATGAACTAGGTAGTGGGTGAAAATGGTACGAATTAATCGCTAATTGCGTTAATTAAAAAGAAATTGCAATATGGTTGTGATAGTGCTGTCTGTCTGTCTGTCTGTCTGTCTGTCTGCCTGTCTGTCTGTCTGTCTGTCTGTCTGTCTGTCTGTCTGTCTGTATGTCTGTCTGTCTGTCTGTCTCTCTGTCTGTCTCTCTGTCTGTCTTTGTCTATTTTTAGCTCCCGCCGTCACCGTAGATGAGACGGAGGGAGCTATGGATTCCGCCTCCGTTTTTTTTTACCTCTTCTTTTGCCTATAACTTTGTAAGAAAATAAGCTAGGATAACAATTTTTGGTATGTGGGTTACTTCCAGGTGGCTAATGGACAGGTTAAAATATTTTTAATCTGAATTCAATACGCAAGGTCGCAGAGGAGAAAATGATGATGTTACGGCGTTGGGCCGTTGGGCCGTCCGTAAACAATTCGTTTCCGGAGCATATCTCTAAAAGTACTTGCCCGATTGTCTTCAAATTTTACACACATCACCCCTAGGGGGTCTAGTTGTGCCTTTTGACCTACTTTTGGTTCAGAACTATGACCTATTTATACGTTTTGACGCACACTTCGTTTCCGGAGCAGATCTCGAAAAGTACTGGGCCGATGACAGTCATACTGCACATACATGTTCTCTAAGGTCCCTAGTTGTGCCTTTTCAGGTTTTTGGACCTTGACCTTGAAGTTGACCCAGCACTTTGACCTAATTTATAACATAGGTTAATCCGACGGAAATATTTTGCGGAATATCATGAAAACCGCTCAAGATAGCTACACCATTACTATAAAACAAATTGTGAGGTTTCAGGAGAGGATGCATCTTGAAAAATTTCAAGTTGATAAAATTCAAAATGGCCGCCTATCGGCCATTATTCACCTCGACAGGCCTGATATTGCCGAATATCATGAAAACCGCTCAAGATATCTACACCATTACTATAAAACAAATTGTAAGGTTTCAGGGGAGGATGTATTTTGAAAAAATTCAACTCGACCAAGTTCAAAATGGCCGCCAATCGGCCATTATTCACTTTCACATGGCCGTTATTTGGTAAACCGTGCTAGATAGCTAGACCATTACTATAAAACAAAATGTGACGTTTCAGGAGAAGATGCCTTTTAAAAACTTTCGACTTGATCAAATTCAAAATGGTCTCCTATCGGCCATTATTCACTTTCACATGGCCGATATTTAGTAAACCGTGCTAGATGGCTAGACCATTACTATAGAACGAAATGTGATATTTCAGCTGAGGATGCATCTTGGAAAATTTCGACTTGATCAAATTCAAAATAGCCGCCTTTAGGCCATTATTCACTTTTACATGGCCGTTATTTGGTAAACCGTGCTAGATGGCTAGATCATTACTATAAAACAAAATGTGAGATTTCAGGAGAGAATGAATCTTGAAAAATTTAGACTCGATCAAATTCAAAATGGCCGCCTATTGGCCATTATTCACTTTCACATGGCCGATATTTGGTAAACCGTGCTAGATGGCTAGTTACTTGTGTGTCTAGATACACAAGCAAATATATCCCTATCTGTTACAAATGACCTTGTGTGTCCTTTCCATGTGTCCATTCAAAATGAACGCACAAGTCACAGACACTCAAAACTGTCTATAATATGTCCATAATCGTGTCTATACTCATGGACAGCATTAGATGGTGGCCCCATCTAGTGGCAAGCAAAATATAGAAACACATGGATGGAACCTACACACAGTCGACACATCAGTGGGATGTCATCGGTTGTTTAGCATCTATTTAGAACACAGCATAGTGTCCGTGCTTGTGTGGCCACTGTCGATGTCCGTACTTGTGTGGCTACTGTCCGGGCTTGTGTGGCTGGTATAATGGAGAAAAGTGTTAAAAACAGATGCAAACTTGTAAGTACTATTTTAGTTAACTGTCTATATAGTGAAGGTATTTTTGTGTGGCATTTTGATAGATGAATGTACACAATTTCCGATGCAGTGAATAGGATGATTACAAATGATGGTTTCTCAATCCACTGATGATCCCAGTATATTTGTTTAGCATCCAATTAGTACACAACATAGTGTCCGTGCTTGTGTGGTTACTGTCCATACTTGTGTGGCTATTCTCTGGGCTTGTGTGGCTAGTATAATAGCTACTATAATGAAAAGGGCCCAATAAAACTTTGTTTGGCTACACAAATTTAGGCGTCAAACAATGATTTTTTAATCTTGTCAAAGGGTTCAGGATACTAACCAAGAAAATTATTTTAAATGTTTACATAACGATGTTTGGGTAATTTAGAGCTATGTTCGGGCAATTTGTTTTTTGAGAAGGGTAGCGATCTAAGCAACATTTCACGATGTGAAATACTACGAAAATTAAGTAAAACCTATAACAAAGTACTGAAGCCTATCAAAGAGAAGGCTATTATATGAAGTATGCAATAAATAGAACTACATTTTTTTAAAGAAAAGTCGCAAAAACAGTAGCATATCTTCCCAGCAATTAGACCATATTTTCTAATGATGAAAATAAATCATTAAACAAACCCATCCACATTAGATTTGACAGTATGAACACACTCGTCAAATCTCAGAATGCTTGGAATTTTTTTGAATGGCTTTGAATTTTTTTGGACAGCGTTAGCATGAACCCCAGCTTTGACCTTTTGAAGTCTCTTGTGCACTATGATGTTGCCAAGACCATTCCATAACATACTAGGCCTGGAAAAGTTTACGTTATAATTTCTGAGGCATATTTGATCATATGTCGAAGTCCACATGAATTTAAATAACAACGGAATGACGGTTGGATTTTAGCCTAATTTTTCACGCAATCGGCAGATGTGATCCTTGATTGTGTACTTGGGTTGGGATTCATCATATGTATTTGAAGTACTGGCCATTGGTCCAAACGTGACAATCGTTGATTTATTTGGTCCATTTCTGTCATATGAGAAAGTGGTGACACAAGGGTGATTTGATGGGGTATTACCCCTCCAGCCTTATATTACCCCATGTAACCTCTTGGGGTGTTGTGGTATGACTCCAATCTGGGATCTAGGTGAGCTTCAACCACCATAGACATCTCGAGTGAACAGAATTTGAGCAAAACTCTCCAAAAGGATATTTCCGCCCATTTTAAGCTGATTTGGCCTTTCTTTTATTGAATTCGGTTGATATGGTTACCAGATAAACAGAGATAAGTGACCAATAAAAACAGACAATCATACAAGGGCCTGTGATATATCTGTTTTTGCACTTTTTATCCCAAATTAGAATACTATTTATCTATGGCTGGCCTGATGTTAACAAAGTGCAGACGATTGATGAAAAACCACATTCCCTTATTAAGCACAATCTTTAATAAAAAGCGCCTGCAGTGAGTATGCTACAAACTCATACGGGGGCCATGCTGATATGGTACACTGGAATGTATGTGGGATCATCAAGCTTGTTAGTTGGTACAGTGTAATTTCATCAACAGCCATCATGATTACTGTTGTGTTTACAGACACAAATGTTTGAGCCGAAGGGATAATAGCCAGGCCTGGTATTCGTGTATTTGATAAAATGTCTATTGGTCTTGAAATGTGTTTACCCGAGGACACTTGTGAATTCAGGAGTTCCATTAAATTCATAATATGCATCTCATGATGTGTGGTGATTTGTATATGATTTTTAGACTTTAAAGGTGATCTATCACCCCTTATATAGTATGAATAATTTTGTGACAAATAAATCAAAGTTGCCACAAGATGGGGCACAAGTGTTTCCTTATATGGGGTGGGTGATTGGCTATCATGTGACCCTCTCCGAGGGTCACATGATAGCCAATCACCCCATATAAGGACATAATTAGTCATACCATATAAGGGGTGATAGATCACCTTTAAGATCTGAGCGAAGCTTTCATTGACTAAATGATAACGTACTTGGTGAACACTCTCCACTACATATACTTATATCCCATAGCGTGTATATTTAGCACATTATATTAACTACAAAGGATAATACCACCTCGTCTGCTGTGTGTTTTGTATATATTTCTGTACTTATTTTTCTAGTTTGTATTGGAGAGCCACTTGACTAGAATTAAAGTGCTACCTGTGCTCGGGTAATAAAAAATACATAACTGCTAAGCCAATTGCGTTTTTACGAGTAGGCCTACAATAATGTCAGTAATCAACGCTAAGTCCCAAATTATGAGATGAGATAATACTTGCTACGACATGGAATTAATTGTATCGTATATCAAGAGTCACACTGATTATTTTGATGTGCTACATGACATGGTTAACCAACGATTGAAAATTACCACACCCCCCCCCCGGTTTGGCATACCATCTTTCTGACACTTCCGTTCTATGCCACTGTCCACACTGATCATTTTGAGGTGCTACATGACATGGTTCATCAAATGTATAAAAAATATAATAAAAAAAATGGCGCTGAACTGGTATTCACAGAAATGGACAGAAATGTCCCTAAACAATTGGCACCAAAGATTTTATTCTTCAGTTGGTCCCTCTGAGGGCGAAATATGTTGGTGCCACAAATTTAGATAATGTTCAAACACGAAAACGTATGCCTCTGCCCTAATGATTATGTATCACCTACATATGTTTAACATAGACCTATGTGGGTCCAATCTAATCAAGTATAGTACTATATGGTGACCTGATGACGTTGATTAGTCCCTATTACCTGTGGTGCTAGCCTACTGATGTGATGTTTCATTTCAAAATATAAAAATAAAGATGTGCATGCTATCGTATACGTTTCCGTATAGTAATACAGAAAACATGTCCGATCTTTGGTAAAATTCGGAGCAAATAGCAGATCAGTGCAGGGCAATTAGCAGTACACTCCCTTCTACTGTTCTGTTGTGTTCATGCATATATGTTTGTACATTCTTGGTCAAAAATAAATATGTCTGTCTACCTGTCTGTCTGTCTGTCTGTCGGATCATCTAATCACATAGTTAATAAATACCCTTTGAATAAATGGATTAAACAAGAGGGTTAGATGATCCTGTTTCTTGCGATCGGTAGGGATATCTCGAAAAATCCTTCGACCCATACTTAATGTTTTGAAGTTGTTTCGTTGGTATAATTATAGCTTAAAAATTGGTGTCAGGTCAATGTTAGCCCACCGTCTGTAACGCTGGCCCACCGTATGCGATGCCGGTGGCGAGGACCCGTGCCACAATGCCAGAGGTTATGTTGGTGAAGGTGGCAAGTGTTTTTACGTGCACATGGTTGGACTAATGTTGGCGAAGCATCGTAAACAGTGACCCAACAGGTTCCGGCCAACAGCGTTATCATTATACAAAAAATATAATTACTCAAACAAAATTTAAAAAAAAAATAAGTCTAATTTTGTGTGATTTGACGAAAATTCATGCACATTCTTCAATTTTTGCTACTTTCACCTGGTTGGGCTGGAGTTGTACTTGTCAGTTGTGTCTTGTGTGAGCGGACAGACTTGTTAAAATAGCGTATATCTGGTACAATTTCGTAGAATAACGTTATGTGACATTCGACCCCAGAAATTGGCTCCAAATACTAAAGCTTAATATATCCTCATTTGTATATGGATGCCATGATCCCTCAATCCAGAAACAACATTTCATTTTCGTGTTTTTTTACGATAAATTTATATAGTTGAAATTATAGAAAAAAATGTCATTGAAAACGTGATGAAGTGTAAAATCTGCATAATTTGTTTCAATCACTATTTGTTTCGTGACTTTTTTAGACTTCGACTTAAAAACGTTGCCTGCACTGAGAGGGTTTATTCTCGTGGCTCTTATTAGCAAGCGCGAGACCCAATGTTTAATTAATGTTGGGCCAGCGACGCAGACGGTGGACCAACATTAAATCAACACTGGGCCAGTGTTTCGTGTTTGCTGGGTTGGTAGCCGTAGATTGCCTAGTTTTGCTTCTATACTTTAGATGCGCAGGGTTACACATATATTATCTCGCTCCAGCGTTGCTTGTGCCCCAGTCACACTGTCACGAATCATGATGGCGAGCTAATATGGATGTGAATCCGTATTAGATCGCCAGCTGATTCGCCACTGTCGTATTTTCCCGTGCTAGAGCTTGCCAATTCGCCAAAAATATCACACTGTTTTCAGCGGATCGCCAAATCGGTACGGATGTTTTAAACTGTTTAAAACATCCGTTCTGCTAACACGAATGACAACCCATTCATTGTAGCACAGGAATTTGCATAGTTACTTATATTGCAAGCGTTCTGATCAGTCACCATGGTCACTGTCTCCAACAGTCCACAGTCCATGTACTATAGAGTTATATTTCTATCGTACATGGACTACACTGTTGGCAAGTATCATCAACTACAAGAGTGACTGATCATAACGCTTGCAAAATAAATAACTATGCAAATGCCTGTGATTGTAGTTCCTTGCCATTCGTAGCAGTTCTAATCGGGGGCGGGGGCCCTGGGGTAGTGGTTAGCACCGCTGCCTTTCATGCTAGAGTTCGGGTTTCGGTTCCCGGTCTCGGCGGTTTGAAGGAAACAAAAACGTTTCTTCCCCATCCACGTGTAAAACTCAGTATTGTGGGGAGCCTCCGTGACCGAGAGGTAGCGTGCTCGGCCTCAGACCGCCAGGGCTCGAATTTCGAATCCTGTGTCTGGTAGACAGTGTCATCTCATTCATCTCATCATCCTCAGGAGGTTCTCCTGGCCCAGTTTAGCATATATGTGCACAAAGGTGGCCTAAAGCCCGATTCATTTCATTTTAGTTCTAATCGGTTATAATCAGTTCTTTGCACTTCGTATTGCACTTCGCATGGCTTCGCCGCGCAGCGGGTTTGTTCGCATCAATGTAAGAGTCTAGCGACGAGCAAGGAATACAAAAACAACTGATTAAAACTGACTCGAAGCAACACGATACACATACGTTTGTTGTTGCTTGTCGTGTTGAATCATTGCTATTTACGGCCTGGAGACACGAGTACAATTTAGAGTGCAGTTTACATCACGAACTCGAAATGATAGCAACGGATTGCAACGTTGCGCAACGACGGAGCGAGACGAGATACGAATGAGGTAGATCCCATTGCGAATGACGGCGATTCACAAAGAATTAATACGAACCAGGACGATACCAATACAATGCAGTACGAATGAGGTAGACTCACATAGCGGTAGTTATATAAATAGGGCATTTGACTACTATCATTTATGGCAACTCAATTCTTGTTAGGCGAGGTTCTCACTCCTGTGCAACAAGCACAACTAGGTCATTACCTATTACAGGTTCAAGCAAATCACGACCAAGTTAGCCTACAGGAGCAGCAGCTGTCTCCTTATTTGTCAACTCAGCTTCTTCTTGCTTTTTGCTGCGTTTGCCCTTTCCCTTGCCCTTCATTGTGAATACTCTGATAATAATAATATAATATGTATAGCCACAGCACCAAAATTGGGTGAAGATGATTTTCATTCGATGAAGAAGACTGTCGATGAGACACAAATGAGCGTGACTTTCTGTAGCCAGCAGCTCATCCGTATTGAAATAAATGATCCGTGCAAGGTCGTATCAGCTCGCACTGGCTCGAGTTGCATTCTACTTGTATCATATTGGTTCGTATCAGTTCACAGGCTTATTAGGTCGTGTTGATTCGCACAACATTCGGTATTATTTCATGTCAACCCTTTGTGATTTGTATTTAGTACTGGAGCCAAGGGGTGTTAGCGAACAAAAATGTCCCCCGAAATCACCCACCTGATTTTGTAGACGGGGGCACATTTTTAGCGAGGGTGGACATTCTGAAACCTGGCAGCAAGTGACATATTCAAGATTTTGCATAAAAAAACTGTAAAACTCCGCTAAAATATAAAGGAAAAGCAGTCAGTCAGTATGATGTCAGCTCTCCAGGAGACTGGTTTACAGCAGCTGTGGATGGCATGTGGCCAAGGCAACACTGGAGATGGATTCCTATCCATGAACTGTACGTCTCCATTGTGCCACAGAAGAGCAGGGGCATTCACGCCTTCACCAATCACGGGATTTTATGCTGTATCTACCTTCTGCGACAAAGGAGATAACTTATGTCTTCCACAAATTAAGTCCGTTCACATCATCAGTAATTGACGATGACATAGAGATCTGGGTAAGGTTTGTGTCCGAATGTATGGCCGGTTCAGCACAGCTGATGGCGTCGATGATGCAAGACTGGAGTTGTTAGCAAGGAGCTGTCATGAGGCAGGCATCATAAGGAGTCATGCAGTCAACAGTATTCCAGCCAGACATAGCGAGCTCTTCGGACTGGGTATGAACGAAGAAGACAATATTTAGCAGATCTTCTGGAGAGACCTTCCACTATTGCCAGCAGCTGACTGAATGTGGCTGCAAATCAGAATATCATGGGTAGTGTAAATGCCACCGCTTAGGTCTGGCTTGCACCACACTATGCAGATCCAGGTGTGAGGTTGAGTCGCACTACGAGGGCAATTAATTACCAGGGTTGACGTTGAGATCTTGTAATCTGACTGAAACTGTTATGTTCATTGCTGCATTACAGTATATTACTTCCAAGTAGTTTTATTTCTAAGTATGTCTAGTCTATTCTACTTCTGCCTTAGACCGGGACCACATTTCATGCTAACCAACATGATGTATTTAAACTCCTTGACTCATATTTTGTAAAATAAGCTTTTACTGAATTCTGGATGTCGAAAATCAAAGTCTGCATTGTCAAAAATGTATGATTTGATACCAATATAATTAAAATCGCACAAGTTTGGAGAAAAGTGATTTTGATGCTGGAAATGACTGCCATCTTGGAAAAAGGCCGCCCACTTTCTGGGATATTGTTGTGCATAAATCGAGCAGACAGTTTTTATCAATATGTTTTTTTACGCATTTAGCTTCGGTGATTTCGTGAATAATCCTAATCAGATAATAGGTCACTAGCCACATTAGATGCCTTTTCCAGCCTTACCAGAACAATAAAATAGTCTTGACCTTTGACCTTGGTCTCCAATAAATTCTTCTAATGTCATAAATGTACTTCTGGCTTTTGGTTTGATGGAAATCAACTCCATTATCATCAAATTTGAACAAATATGCGCAGAGATATGTCATTTTTAGATATGAGTTTAGCGATTGGCCGCCATGTTGAAAATATGCCAATTAAAAAAATTGGCACTGGGTGAAATTTAGTACTCACGGTGGAAATGATGACTCCAGCCTCTGCTGAACACAAATCCATCAAAATATAAACTTCTGTATGATTTTCCAGGTTAGGGTGAATTTTGCCAATATTCTGCCTGACTATGTGTTTTACAATATAGAAGTTATGTGTGAACTTGGTAGCCCTACGAATACACAGAGTGGTGAACTCTGTCAGATGATAGATATGCCTAAATTAATATTTCAAATATTTGTAATACACAAATGAATACAAGTTTCTAGATATATTGTTCAAAATGATGTATAACAAAGTATATTAATAGTAAATTTGTCTACGCATTGGTGAGTTATAATAATTTTTAAACGTTTTAAAAACCTCTATTTGATTTTTTGTATAGGAATATTTATTAGCTTGGTGAGTTTTACACCTTATAAGTGTTCAATATGATGTTAGATTTTTTCTTGGTCTGTTTTGCAATAAAAATATTATATATGTTTTAATCATTTAACATTTTTGTCGTGCGGATAGTAACCCTACGAATACCTAACATTTGTGTAACCCTACGAATGACAATATCATCAGTATCTGGTCACTCTTTTATTACATAAGAACATTTTAAACTGTATCGTCCACATATTGCCATGTCATGACATGCTAATGCACCATAAATAATCAATTAACTCCTGTATACTCCACAGCTACACAATGGCATGTAGCACTGTGATAATTTGTAGGATATATTAAAAATTCAAACATTGCTAAGTTTTCAGGATATCTATATTAACCACTAAAATCTGAATGTCATGTACACAGTATCTTGGTTATTCTGACAATTCTAGACAAGGTTGTAAACCCCATGTGCTTTCATGGAAATCCATAGCTGCCATTTCTTTGTTTAAAATTCGTAGGGTTACACATATTTCTACACCCCGTGGTGTTCAAAGAGAGAAATTTAAAAAAAGGTATAATTTTCCGATACGTTACCTTGCCCATATTATACATTGGTACCACAAGTGTATTCAGTGAAATGATCTGTTGTTAACCTGTAGTAGAATTCGTTTTAGAGAACATGAAAGCGCACTTGTATGTTTAAAAAATGCACTTTAAATTAATCCACCTTTTTTGCTATTAACAACATTATTCTGTGGACATGCTGAACACTGGACACAATGAATACGGTTCAGTAAATAAATAGCACGAACAGTCCATGTCATAGATACAGTGTGTACAATATTTATATTGTGCAATATTGATTTAGTTAGATATAATAACACAAGCTGTATTCGTAGGGTTACACGAGTTTTAAATTTTAACAAAATACGAATTAAACAAATTAAAATTCACGAAAACAAGAAAAGTGTTGCCTATTGATTAGGTGCAGGTGCAGCGCTTCAGAATGTGTAACATCAAGGGACTGTTTATTTTGAATATTAAGAAAACGAACTTTCTCAAAATAAGGTCCAAGTGCATAACGTTCGTTGCAATCGACCATATACACAGAAACTAAACACACAATGACCATTGCACACAGGTATGGTTGTGTATGTCTACATACAGACACTAAACACACAACGACCACAGAATAGGAAGACACTGGATACACAAGGCCTACACTAATCACACAATGACATAAAATATAAAGACACTGAACACAAGCTATTAGGCACACAGGTATTGTTGCGTGTATATATACAAAGACACTGAACACACAACGCCGATGACATAGAAAGACACTGAACACATTAGGCACACAGATATAGTTGTGTATGTATATACATAGACACTAAGCACACAACAACTATCAAGTAGAAAGACACTGAACACACAAGCTATTATGCACACAGGTATAGTTACATGTGTATATACATAGACACTAAACTCACAACGATCTTACATAGAAAGACAATGAACACTCAAGCTATTAGGCACACAGGCAAAGTTGTGTATGTATATACACAGACTAAACACACACCGCCCATAACATATAAAGACACTGAACACACAAGCTATTAGACACACGGGTATATTTGTGTGTGTATATACACAGACACTAATCACACAACGACCATAAAAAACAAAGACACTGAACACACAAGCTATTAGGCATATAGTCAGACCTTTGTAAGTATACAGATATACACTAATCACACAATCACATAACATATAAAGACTCTCAACACACAAGCTATTAGACACACAGGTATAGTTGTGTGTGTATATACACAGACACTAAACACACAACGACCATGAAAAAGAAAGACACTGAACACACAACGTCATAGGCACACAGGTATAGTTGTGAGTGTATATATGCAGACACTAAACACACAACGACCATGAAAAAGAAAGACACTGAACACACAAGCTAGTAGACACAAAGGTATAGTTGTGTATGTATATATACAGATACTAAGCACACAACGACCATGAAAAAGAAAGACACTGAACATACAAGCTATCAGCACACATGTATAGTTGTGTATGTATATACACAGAAAACTAAACACACAACGACCATAAAAAGAAAGACACTGAACACACAAGCTATTAGGCATATAGTTAGACCTTTGTAAGTATACAGATATACACTAATCGCACAATCACATAACATAAAATACACTGAACACACAAGCTATTAGACACACAGGTATAGTTGTGTGTGTATATACACAGACACTAAACACACAACGACCATCAAATATAAAGACACCGAACACACAAGCTATTATCAGGCACACAGGTATAGTTGTGTATGTATATACACATACACTAAACACACAACGACCATGATATAGAAACACACTCAACACACAAGCTATTAGGCACACAGATATAGTTGTGTATGTATAAACACAGACACTAATCACACAGTGACACAAAATATAAAGACACTGAACACACAAGCTATTAGACACACAGGTATACTTGTGTGTGTATATACACAGACACTAAACACACAACGACCATGATATAGAAAAACACTGAACAAACAAGCAATTAGGCACACAGGTATAGTTGTGTATGTGTATACACAGACACTAAACACACAACGCCCATAACATATAAAGACACTGAACACACAAGCTATTGGGCATATAGGTAGACTTTTGTAAGTATACAGATATACTCTAATCACACAATATCATAAAATATAAGCTATTAGGCACACAGATATAGTTGTATGTGTATATACACAGACACTAAACACACAACGACCATGACAAAGAAAGACACTGAACACACAAGCTATTAGGCACACACATATAGTTGTGTATGTATATACACAGACACTAAGCACACAACCACCATGATATTGAAAGACACTGAACACACAAGCTATTAGGCACACAGCTATAGTTGCGTATGTATATGTACAGACACTAAACACACAACGACCATGAAAAAGAAAGACAATGGACACACAAGCCATTAGGCAGATATGTATAGTTTTGTATGTATATACACAGACAATAAACACACAACGACCATGATGTTGAAAGACACTGAACACATAAGCTATTGGGCACACAGGTATAGTTGTGTACGTATATACACAGACACTAAACACACAACGACCATGAAAAAGAAAGACACTGAACACACAAGTTATTGGGCACACAGGTATAGTTGTGTACGTATATACACAGACACTAAACACACAACGACTGTGAAAAAGAAAGACCCTGAACACACAATGCAATAAGCACACATGTATAGTTGTGTGTGTATATACACAGACACTAAACACACAACGGCCATGAAAAAGAAAGACACTGACATGGCGAGGAAGGAGTACTAGAAAACACAGTACCGTATAACACATCTGAAGAAAGAGGTAAGTAACTCTTACAGCGCTGGGATCGACTTTAGACGTCTAAAGTCGATCCCCGCACTGTGAGAATAAGCATATTTCTAATGACCGTAGACCCATAAAATAGGTATTCAAATGAATCAAGAAGAGCTAACTAAGACACTTATGATGATTTCAAATTGAAAACACCCTTTGGTCTCCATGGTCTCCATTGTCAGCGCTTTAAGGATTAAGGCTGCCAATACTATGTCACCACTATGTGCAGCTCAGTGTTATATACGTATATATATACTGATATACTCAGCTTAGTGCACATAACATCACATAATAATTAGATGATCACATGTTTAGGCCGCATCGAGTTTGTCGAAATCACTCATAGTTATCTAATTTATTATTTAAATGTATTAGATATAAGCAAGAAAACAATATCCAAATTATGGTTATCAATATTTATCTTATATACATCCGCTTAGCATGCTTAGTGCACATGAAATATTTATTAACTCTTTAAGTCCTCGTGATGCAGCAAAGCATAATTTTGTATCTCTGAAGAATGACTTGATTTCCTAAAACCAAGAGGTTTTAGAACGAAAATTTGCATGGAACTGTTTAATAACAGATAACAAGATAACAATATATTTTGCATTTGCACCCACTTCAAGTCATCTTTATCCATAACAAGTCGAGAATTGCGACAACAATTTGCGGCTTGTGGTGGATGAAGATGACAGCAGTAAATTTATGCTTGAAAAGGTTAACCCCTAGAGCACTCCGTTATTCTATTTAAATTTTCTGTCACTTGAAGTTGTGTCTCGCTGCCGCGATACACAACTTCAAGTGACTGAAAATTTTAGTGATTTGTGAAATTTAATTCTCAACATATATCAGTGTTTCAAGATTTAAGCCATGTTTTATTTTCGACAACTGTTTTTACAGTTGCCATTAAGACACATTCTGGCTACTGTAGTAGACATCACAGTTCTGGGGATTAAACACAGAATGGCTACTGTAGTAGACATCACAGTTCTGGAGACTAGACACATTCTGGCTACTGTAGTAGACATCACAGTTCTGGGGATTAAACACAGAATGGCTACTGTAGTAGACATCACAGTTCTGGGGATTAAATACAGAATGGCTACTGTAGTAGACATCACAGTTCTGGGGGTTAAATAATTAGATTTTGACCCACTTCAAATTTAATAGTTTAAATTTCCTTTCCAGCGGTTTTTCAAAGCACTTATTTCACACTCTGAGAACCGTTATTTTATATTATCTTGATCTTCCAATTATACCTGTACATCAACATACCCGCATTTAATTAATAACATTGCGTATATCGATTTGTTATATATAATTAAAACCTTTCGGACCTGAAATTATTTTGCACATTTGTCAGACAATATAATTATTTAATTTCGTCTTAATTAACACTTTCACTGCGCGACGCGTTCACGAAACCGTTTCCCAACAAATAACAAATACGTGAGTCTATTTGATGTAAGATTGAGCCAGCGTCGTAGACGGTAGGCCAATACTAAATCAACATTGGCTCAACGTTCCGTGTTTGCTGGGTTGCTTTACCACAACAGAAATATTGTTAAAAAATTATAAGATATTCATATATTAAAAGTAATTGATAAATAGACTAATCTAGGTTCATTTTTTCTAATTTAATAAAACCAACATTCATTTATCTGAAGCTAGAAATTGACTCAGTAACATCGACTTAAATTAACCCATTAACCGCCAAATTATTCAATTGGAATTTTCACCCACTTGAAGTTGTGTCTCGCTGACGCGATCCACTATTTCCAGTGAGTGAAAATTATTCAGATATGTCAAATGGAGGTCAACGATTTCCCAATCTTGCTGATTGATGTCGCATTTTATCTTTAACATGTTTTAAATGGTGGTACTTAATGTGCAAATAAAGAAATAGAAAACCGAATATATTCGGTACCGTTGGTTAAAGGGTTAAAGTAAAATGTAATGTCGCGATCACCCCCCCCCCCATCAAACAAGATACGTTGACCCAATATGATAAATAACCCTTTACCCGCCTAACACGACTATAGTTGTTTCAATCTGTTTTATTAGCAGGTTCAATCACTGCTGTTGGGAATGAAATGAGTGTTTGAAAATCAAGATTTGAAAATGTTTGGTTTAAAATTAGACAAATGTGATTAGTTTTCACACACTTGGAGTTGTGGGTCGCGGTAGCGAGACACAGCTTCACGTGGGTGAAAATGTATATAAGATATGTCAGCGGCTAAAGGGTTAATTCTGGACCAGGTTCGCAGAGGGTCCCCCCCCCCCTGCCACCACAAAGCAAACACGGCACATTTCACAGTGTTAGTTTAATGCCTTGTAGAAGCTGGTCCAGCAAGTCACGATGGGGTCAGTTTATCGTCTTCGCTGAACCGTAGCGCACTCGTAGCGCAAATATGACAGTAAAACAATCTACCACACGAGTTTGAAGAACTATGGGACGGGTCGCTTTGTGACATTCCTCCCCGTCTGCCCGGAGAAACATTACATTAACCTACATCATGTGAGTATAATAGTACCAGGACCCAGATAGTCACATCCGTGTCCATAAACTAATTATACTGACATGGTTACGTGGCGAACGCAGGCCTAGCGATGGCTATACCAGGACACTCACGTGTATAAACCCTTAGAGCGCTAAGATATCCAATTTAAATTTTCACCCACTTGAAATTGTGGGTCGCTACCGCGAACCACAATTTCAAGTGGGCGAAAATGAAATAAAATGAATCGGGCTTTAGGCCACCTTTGTGCACATATAGGCTAAACTGGGCCAGGAGAACCTCCTGATGATGGTGAGATGATTGAGATGACACTGTCCTCCAGACTGTCCTCCAGACACAGGATTCGAAATTCGAACCCTGGCGGTCTGAGGCCGAGCACGCTACTCTCGGTCACGGAGGCTCCCCACAATAATAACTTTCACACGTGGATGGGGAAGAAACATTTTTGTTTCTTTGAAACCGCCGAGACCGGGAACCGAACCCCGAACTCTGGCGTGAAAGGCAGCGGTGCTAACCACTACCCTACCCTTCAAGTGGGTGAAAATTGGTGACATTTATTCGATTTGAGACCAAACATTTGCAAATCTCCATGTTTAAACACTCATTTTATTTCCAATAACAGTGATTTGATCAGCTGATGAAACAAATTAAAAACTACTTTATTCGTGATCAGCGTTTAGAGGGTTAACAGCTACAAATTTGATATTTTACCAGCATCAGCAGCTGCTGTTAGCGGTTGGCCTATATTGTGAGTCACAAAAATGAAAACCACCGTCATCGGAAATGTGTTGAATTCACGGAGAGTATTATTACGTTTTTGGTGGAAGAAGCCCATACCGGGGAAGTATTATTCTATAATGCATGAAATCAATATTTCTGTTATTTATCAGGGTGTTAACCTTCAAAGTGCTGAAATATTTTTGTATAAACCATGGAGAACAACCGTTTTTTTTTAATTTCAAATCATCATTTATAAATGAATTCATTAGCTCTTTTCTGTTCATTTGAATACCTGTGTTATGGTTCTACGGTCATTATAAATATTTTTTATCTTTCAGTGCGGGGATCGACTTTAATCTGACGTCTCTAGACGTCAGATTCTGACGTCCATAAAATATATATATATATATATTATATATATATATATATATATGTATATATATATATATATATATATATATATATATATATATATATATATATATGCTATATTATATAAGCTATAAGGGCTAGTCGCGTCCACAGCCGTATTTAGTCTTTGTATCTGTCAAGAAATAAAATCTATAAGAGAATTGTGCAATAAATTTGCAAAATTGTCATATATTTTTATTCAGATTATACAAAAATAGGTAATTTTTACCCACTTGAAGGTTGTGGATCGGTAGCAACACAACTTCAAGTAGGTGTATTTTACTGTAGTGCTTGAAGGTATGTCATTATAATACTTGTAGCAAATAATTTAATGTAAGTATATATTAGCTGACTATAATCTGATAAATATGTAGATGTACACACGATATGTATGTAGGCTAAATATAGTGATGTTACCACGTGTCTTATAGCATGTAAAGACCGTAAAATTTAAAAGCTTAAAGCAACTTATGTTTCACTGAACCACAGTATTTACATTATGGCGGACCCCACCCCTTATGGACGTTGACCATACTGCGCATGCGTTCTATTGCATAGTACTTATATGATATTTGTAACACTGAGCGTCAATATACGTGTATAGTAAACACGACACATAGACTCAATGTCGATTTAATGTTGGCCCGTCGTCTACGACGTCGGCCCAACATTA